>PVKM010008964.1:0-37880 GCA_004027735.1 Carollia perspicillata | reverse complement strand
ACATAAAAATTTTAAATAAATTTGAAAAGTAAAAGTGACATAATATTTAAAAATCATTCAAATTTGACCAGTTGGTAGTAAACACTTACATTTAGACGAACATCATTCCCATTAAGTATGTGCTTGTGTGTGGGCGTGAAGAGAAGTGGGTGGAGATTCAGTAAATTCTTCATTTCAGGAAAAACTCTTTCTATCTTTGGATACATCCACTTTTCTGTGATCCGATTCCTCATTTCAGGAGTGCTGTATATCCTTCTGTTGGGTTTCCTTTGTCCTCCACACTGTCAGCTCTTCTGTAATTCCTTTCAATGTCTTTCCTCTTTCATGTGCATTTACAAAGTTATCTCAAACCTTTCTTTCAGGTCAGTATTTTGAGTCTGAGTGAGGTCTATTGTCACTTTACCTTCTTTAATTTACTTATTTCTGTAATTATGCTTATAGTCTTCCCCCCCAAATCTGCAGCCTTCCCCTTTTCCTGTTTTTATTGTCCATCATTTTATCTTTGAGTGCTTGAATTCATGTTCTTATTAAGGTGAAATCATCATGATGGATTTTCTTGTGCTTCGAAGTATGCTTCTTTTAACATCAGGCCTTTTATCTTTCCCTCTATAGTTATATTTCTTCCTTGCTTGCTTTGTCCCTTGAGTCTGCATATTGTCTTTTGTCTTGCTGCAATATTTTTATATGTTTTCCGTGGCATAGTTCCCTTTCCCATTGTTCATAATTGAGCAGTCTGAATCAGACATTTTTCTTTCTGATATAATGTGAATACACTTGCTTGTGATTCTTCTAGGGTAGCTGAATCAAGTTTCTTTTCCTTTTCACTATTTCAGAGATATTTTGTTTTTTCTCTATTTTCAGTAGATGGATAGAATGGCAAAGGTGGGGTTTATATCAAGAAGTGACATGCAATAAGTCTTTACAATAATACCATGGCTCTGGTCTCTCTTCCGAGACTTTGTTAAATATCCTCTGGAAGTAGTCAAAGCCACCTCGTTTAGTGAGTCACATTCATATGTGGCTACATTTGAATTTTGTACTATTTTCAATTTAGTGTATTTGCCTCACGTTTCTAGGTTAGTAATAGTTCAACTTCTTGATTTCAGGATAGAAGGAAAAGGTTAATGGGTCAGTTTACTATCTCTTAAATCAGAAAAAGCTTAGCTACTGATATTTTTGCAGCTACATCTTCAGGTGAAACAGTACTCAGGAGTTGACTATAATAATTTGTGTATATCGAGATTACAGATATATGGGTTATTATGCCATCCATGATGGTGCAGATAATTGGGTGAAGCAGTTAGGGTTTTAAACACATCTTCACGACAGAGTAAAGCATTTGTTGTGCTCCCATTTTAGGACTTTGTCTGTGTTTCTGGCATTCTGTTTTAGACTTGAACTTCATTCAGTCAGACAGCATCCAGCCCTATTCTTGAGTGGTGCTAATAAATTATATAATTATAATTTTTGAAAAAAAATTTATAATAAGTAGAAAATTTTGTGTTGGTGCAGAGGTTAAACTGCACCAATGAAAATGATTATTTTTAGTTGATAATTTTTTATGATAATTTTAGTTGATTTATTTTATGATTCTAAACAGGTATATTATGAACTAAACTACATAATGTAGAAACAGGACAATTAACTGTGACCCCGTGACTGTTATCAAATTAGATAAACATAATAGTAAACTAAAGGCATCTGTATCAGTTGCAACTCACTACTGATGGGAAAAAAAATCGTTGAATAATATGTAATGAGAAAAACAAGGAAGGCAACAATGAATCATGAAGCACACTTACTAGGGGTCTGAGAAGCGACATGGTCTTACTATCCCTAAACTGGACGGGGCAAAAAGGACAAAGGTTTACATATCAGGCATTGGGCACGTGAGGGGCTGCCCCTTACACGGAGAAGCACGTTTATGACTGAAACCTTGGCTTAGGAGAGAGAATAAGGGGAGGAGGAAGCTCTGATCCTTCTCTCTTCCAACCCCCAATCTCTTATTAATGTCTCCCATTGACCAAACCCACTGAGAACTAGAGTGAGAGAGACCAGGAATTGGAGAGAGTATAGGTAAACTTCCTTGGGCATAGTAAGACAGGAAAGAGGGGAAAATGGACCCGGAGGGGCAAGTGGGGGCCAGCCAGCATAGGTCTTACCCTAATATTTCATCTTCAAATATCACTTAAGGAACAAAATGAACTCTTTAGCTATAAAAATTAGGAGCGTGATTTTCTGCCTTTATATAATTTACAGAAGGAAATTATGTGTAATTTGTAAAACTAAGTTGTTTTATGCATATCTTACGTATATAGACACTCACATGCTGAGTTGGATGTACTGTTTTCATAGTTATTGCTTACTGAGTGCTACATGCAAGGGACTTCTGCAAAAGCTTTACATAGATTTACTTGGTTTCTCCTTCATGGTAGATATTATTATCAGCCCCATTTTTCAGATAAGGAGACTGAAGCCCAAAGAGGTTGCCTCAGGGAAACAAGACCCAGAATTCTAACTAAGCTGATTCTAACTCAGGCATTTTCTCCAAGCATTTCCTTCTAATTATCATCCCTACAATTAGTCCATGCTGTTAGACACAAAACCTTGTCAATTGCTTAATGTTGGAGTCTCATGAGGTATTGCATCAGTTTTATTGTAGTTGCATAATAATTACTTAGTTGGCAAAGTAACCTAGTCTGAAAGAGATGCCCCACTTCCCAAATTCTATCCCATGTCTGAGAATGGGCGTGCAGGATGCTCTGTGTTAAGAGGGAACTTGGCCTTCAGTTGTGACTGATCCAGTCACATCCTCTGTGTAATCTCCTTAGCATCTCATTGACTCACTTACCAGATCAGCTGTAATTTCTGCTTTGTAAGCTTTAAAACCATCCTTCCGAAGTACTACATAACTATTTAACTATGTCACTATGAAGATATTTTTCATCATGTATGATGCTAATAGCAATTTGTGGCCACTCCTTCCAAGAGAGAGCAATCTAAGATTGTTCTTAAGCAACAGAATAAAGAATATGGAGATTTTGTAAGAGAAGCAATGATTTCAGTAGGGTTTGAATCTGGGAATTAAATATAATAGCATAGAATTTATCTCTAAGTTGAAAGTCAATTTGGGAAATAGTTATCTCAGATTGTTGTAACAAAATAGCATAAACAAGGTGGCTTAAACAACTGAAATTTGTTTTTTCACAGTTCTGGAGGGTGAAAGTTCAAGATCAGGGTGTCATCATGGTTGGGCTCTGCGGAGAGCTCTCTTCCTGGCCCCAGGATGGCTGCCTTCTCACTATGGCTCCCATGGTCTTTCCTCTATGTGTGTTCCTGCATCTCTCTCTTCCTCTTCTTATCAGGCTAATAATCCTATTCCTTTAGCACCCCACCCTCATGAATTTATTTCATCCACTTCCTAAAATGCCCATCTCCAAATACAGTCTCATTGGTGCTTCTAGATTCAACATATGAATTTGTAGGGTACACTTTCAGTCCAGTCCATGGCAAGAAAGTGTTTTTTTGCTCCTTAGATTAGTAAGAATTCTGAACTTTATCCCTAATTTTCTCAAAGCAATTTTATACCTAAAATAAAAATAATAACCCAAGAAAGTTCATTAAAACAATTAAACCAGCAATCACTGATATGTGAATATCTAAATGTGGGTCATTATATGGAGTTCTATTAACATTTTCGCTTAATTCATGTTAAATTGATACTATATAGCATAGAAGGCAGATTACACATGAAATTATAGAGATGATTAGTGTTTCATTTAATTGCTGCCTCCTTCCCTAGCCAATGTAAATGCAGATTACTATGGCAATTGGGATGCTTGGGGGAGGCAAGGATTATCTCGGGCCCCTTCCTTTGGGGATCCTGTTCTGTTCTCTTAGATTAGTGAATAGGAGAGGCTCTTAATTGGAAAAAGTGATATGTTTTTGCACTTGTGTCAAAAATACAAGGTTCAGATAAATTCAATCAATCTATAACTCCCACCATCCCTCAAATAAGAAATTTCATATCCCTACCCATGAGATCCTTGTTGTCCTTGTATTATTATTATTTTTCTACTCTGGGTCTCTTTAGATATGATTTTTAACCGGATTTCTTTGGAGCACTAATATTTGGGAGAGGTAGGACACAGTGATCGTATGGGTGTAACTGCTCCAGGCACCGCGCAGTTCTAGACAGCCACGCCTACCTCAGAAGACTGGTCAACAAAGATTGGCAAGTATGGGCATTTCAGAAACACTTGCCACATGGCAACTATGCCTTTCACTTAACAGCTTGTATGGCTTTATATAACCTTAGACTTTGGTTTACTTATTTGCAATATAGGTCTAATAATGGTATCAAACTCATAGTTTTGTAGTTTGTGAACATTATATTATCATAAATATATATATATGCATGGTTGTCTCTATCTGTATCTATCTATATCAATTTATCTATCTACCAAGATCCTCTCATATGTGACCACTTAATAAATAAAAGTTGTTAGTATTGCTTCTGATTGGGGTAAAATTTTCTGTTTAAATCTCCTTGGATAGGTATTTTTTATCACAAGACAACTTTAGGTAAATTTCTATGGATTTTTAAAGAGCAAAACCAGGAATAAGTTTGAGGTTACAGAAGAAATTATAAAATGAATTTATGAAATTGGACTGGGCAGAAAAATAAGCTGAGGTTGCAACATGTCTTATCTGTGCCTGCCATCTTTACTGACTGAACATGACTTCAGAACTGTGAGCCCGCATCCATTGTTCTGTTGTCATCTAGAGAATCACATGCACTGGACTTCAGCGCTGAAAATGTACGTATAATACAAAACTAAAGCATCTTTCTCGTTGCATTTGACAATACACTTGATCACCAAGACATTGCCCCATTTTTTAAAATGAAGAAAGAGTAGGCCACATGACAGCATGAATCCTCATGAACCCCCAGGGACAGTTTATTCTGTCCTTATTTGTCAGGTGGTCAGAGGAAATGCTTTGCAATGCCACTTGAATCTTCTACTTATGCAAAATGATATTTACAGCTACAAGGTGTCTGATCAGTACTGAAGGATTACCAGTTGATTATAAAAGCAAATTCAAAATTATAATTTTTAAAACAACCCTAAACTTGAAGAAAAATGGAAAGTGCTGGTACAAGCTTTTCGTTGTCCTCAACTATCTAAGAACAAGTTGCCAAGCTGATGCCCCATCACCCCAGGACACTATGGTGTGTACTGCTTGTATACAAGGACGCGCTCCTACGTGACGACAGCCACGGGAATCAAGAAACTAACCCAAATGCAAAACTAACATTTAATCCTCAGACCCCATTTAAGTTTCACCAGTGGTTCCAAAAATGACCCTTCTAACCAAAGGATCCAGCTTATTATCACAGGATGCGCTTCGTCTCTGCAGTCTCCTTTTCTTTTTTTTTATTGTTTGTATTTATTTTTTTAATGCTTGCAGTCTCCTTTTCTTGGAACAATCTCCTCAGTTTCATTTGACTATCATAACCTTGACACTTAAAATTTAAAGGCCAGTTATTTTGTAGAAAGTTCTCAATTTGAGGCTGATCTGTTTCCTCATGATTAGATTCGGGCCGTGCACTTCTGGCAGGAATATCACAAAAGTGATACTGTGTTCTCGTTGTCACTGATCAGATGGCACACGAGTTGGATCAGTTCCACTACTAAAGAAACTCCTTCGGATCACTCAGTTAAGGTGGAGTCTGAGAAACGCCTCCACTGTAAAGTTAGCTTTCCCTTTTGTAATCAGTAAGTTGTTTTGTGGCTGGTTCTTTGAAACTATGTTACTATCCCAGTCTTCATCAAAGTTATAATTAATTCATTTATTTATTGGCATCTGATTCGACTCATGACTTTCAAATTATTCCACGGGTTCATCCACATCATCATTTATTTTGATGTCTGGATTGTAGGTGACTGGGCCATGCTGGGACAACCACCCCTACAGACACCATCACTCTCCTTGGGTTTTGACACCCGCGCCCCGCTGTCCTCCTACCTAGGGGAGCTCTGGACCCACTGAGGCTCAGGCACTGTGATCTGGTCCTCTGCTGCTGTCACAGCCAGTGCAGATGCCCACCTCCCCCGCCCCTCTCAGTGGCTTTAAGACCAAACTCTTCAAGAAGAGAAAAGGAGGGGAGGGGGGAGAAGGAGAGGGGAAAAGAGGCAAAATGACAATTTTTAAAAATATTTTATTCATTTATTTTATTTTATTTTAAAAATTATTTTATTGTTGTTCAATTACAGTTGTCCGCATTTACCCCCCACCACTCCCACCCCACCCCAGCCATCCCCACCTCCTTCCGCTGCTTCCACCCCCTCCCCCCACTTGGTTTTGTCCATGTGCCCTTTGTTGTTCCTGAAAGCCCCTCCCCCCCACTCTCCCCTTCTACCTCCCCTCTGGTTACTGTCAGATTGTTCTTAATTTCAATGTCTCTGTTTGTATTTTGCTTGCTTGTTTGTTTTGTTGATTATTTTAGAGAGGGGGGAAGGAGAAAGAGAGGGAGAGAAATAACAATGTGTCCTTGCCTCTTGCACATCCCCTACTGGGGACCTGGTCCACAACCCAGGCATGCACCCTGACTAAGAATTGAACCAGCGACCCTTTGTTTCATAGAGCAATGCTCAACCCACTGAGCCACAGGAGCCAGGGCTGCAAAATTACAATTTTACAATAGATTATGCAGCCTTAAAATTCTGCACCTTAAAATAATTTTTTTCTCTTATATTTTCTGTTTCCTATAAGGAAACTATCAAGTCACTTTTAGGCAATTCATACTTTTACTTGAGCATACTGGCCAGAAATTGCTTTGAAAATTCCTTTAAATAAATTGTAATGCTGTCAGTGGATGCTTTCTGAGTCTGCTGCAAGGAACATTAAGGGAAGATCCAGTCATTGGGAGAAGGCTAATGATGGATTTCTGAAAGGCTTTGTTCAGGAGCTTTACAGGTATATAATTTAAAGTGTCTGCTCAGTAAAGAAAATAAGAGAGCATGGAAAATACGAAAGGTCTTTTGATTATGGGAAGAAAAATGTTCCCTTTTAAGGTTGTAGAACTGTTATGATGAAACTGACTTGAGACCTGTACATTTCCTGCTCTTCAAATGTAAACTTTAACCCTAATGTGACCTCAGTGAGGAGTAAACTGTTGAAGAAATCTGTCTGCACACTTTAAGAAAACGAACCTGTGCTGTCTTGTGATAGCTCTTACACTGCTGTCTCCTAGTAATTATCCTGCTAGTAAACATTTTATAGGTTTCAGCTTTGTTTTACCAACCAGGCTGTAAAAATTTAATTTGAAAACAATACATTTAATAACCGTTTTGTTGAGTTTGGGGGGTATATTATCCAAAATAGCAATAGGTGTATACTTGTGAAATGAATGAATCAATGGTCCAGTCAATCAATCCATCATTTAACTCAAATATCTGGCATTAACCACACTTTAAAAATATTTTTCCACTGGGTTTGGTTTTTTCAAGAGATAAAAACATCTATTGCTTTCAACAATCAGGTTGTCACTTGTTATGAATCTTGTAACTTAAAAAAGCAATTTTCTCCTGTGTATTCCCAGTATCATGTAAGAAAATAATCATGCCATTCAGAGGCAGTTCATCCCTTTATTGCCCATACTAAACAGACATTGCTAGAGCAGAAGAGATATACCCTCATATTTATAAAAGCAAAAAACAATTTTAAAACCTAATACCATATTCCTACCCTGACCCAATGAAAATACTTCAACATCGTCAGATATTTGATACCAATAATGGAAGAGCATTACCAATGCCTTGAGACAGATATGGAGTTTCTTCAGTCTTAGAGTTGGCCTGCTATTCCAACTTGCCTTAGCTATACCATTTATCTTTAAGAGAAGTTTAACAAATCTCAAGATAGTATTATTACCTATGTGACAGACAGAACATCTCTTCAGAACATAAGTACACCACTCAGTGGCAGCAACACCCTGTTGAGACCCTATATTTTTTCTCCCGAATACTCACTCTCTACACACATTTGAAAGTGTAGTGATAAACAGTAATACAAAATCTCCAACTTAGTCCAAAGAAAGTATTTTACATAAAGCCTTTGAAAGTATAACAAAAATTATGCTCTTTTTTCCTAAATGTACTATTTTTTAAAATCTGTAACTACTAATGCAGTAATTGTACCAAGTAGTGATTCGATTTATTATATAAAAGAGAAATCATGCCCCTCCCCCTCACTTTCCTGCTTAGGCCCCCCTACTCCCACCCTGGTCTACCAGGCCAGGCCTGACGTGACCCCCTCTCCTTCTCCCTGAGCTCATCTCTTACTATTTACTCCTCTATATCCTCACATGTTCCAGCCCCAATGGTCGCTGCCTGCCCCTGGAAGAGCCAGGCCAGTTTCTGCCTCCTGCTTTTACTTTTGCTGTCTGCTTGGAATGTCTGGCAGCTCAAAGAGAGGCTTGGTAGGTAGGTGGGAAAGGGGTGCATTCAGTCACTTCTTTTTTATCAGCTCCTTACCATCTCAAATAAATATGCACTGTAAGTAAACAGAATGTGTTTTCCATGCAACATCACTTGAGTCCTCTCAAATTTCTTCCAGCAAGACCGCTGCCCCCGTATAGACAGTCTGGAGTCCTCTGTCTAAAAGCTCTCCCACTTCTCCACACAGCTGGCTCAGCTCAAATGCCAGCCCTTCAGAGAGGGTTCACGTCATATTCTTTTCCACCATAGTCACTCTTTCTGAGTGTGTCTTATTTTCTTCACAGCACTTGTAACTGTCAGAGATGAATTTGTCTTCATTGCTTTCTACTCATCACTTATCTTTTCATGGGAGATTATAAACACATGAGAGCAGGAATTGTGGCTGTTTTTTCTCCTATTATATCCCCGACTCTTAGAATAATACCTGATACACAGTAGACATCTCTCGAAAATCTATCTGTTGAGTGCATTAAAATTTCTTCACTTAGCAAAATTGGATACTTGGTACAATTCTGAACCAGATGACCCTAGCAATCATATTTAGCAATCATATGACAATTTCAACTGCCCGCTAACCAGTATTTCCTCAGAATATTTCAGTCTGGATCTATTTATAAAAAGATACTTATAAATAAAAGCAAATGAGGTGACTAGAAAACACAAAACTATATTCATTAGAACTCCACTTTTAGACCCAATTAATCAAAAATGGCAGTTGTCAAGTGCCCATCATTTCCCCCAGGCCTGATCAGTGGCTCCACCCTGTGCCCCATTCGTTGCTCAAGCTAAAGATTGGGAAGTCATCTGAGGTCTACACTGCTCCATTTCCCGTCAGCCCTCCACATCTAAAGAATTTTATTGATCATACTTCCTAAACATCTTTTCTGGCCATTCACAGTGCCACCCACACAAGTTCTGATTTCATTATGTCTCAACTAGCATGCAGTCAATATATTTTGTTGAATTTGGAATATTCTCTCTTTTGGCTATAATTTTTTCTTTAAAATGTATTAATAGTTAACTATCTCACTTTTTTGTGATATTTTAAAGGGTAATCATGCCAAAAAAAATCAAAGAAATGTCAAATATTTCTAAAAAACACTTGAAAAGAGAAAATTTCTTGAGGGTATTCTTCATGGCAAAGCAGACTAAATTTCAAGCAAATTTGGAAAACATAATAATAGCAATATGGAGCTAAATGCATGGTGGAAAATTTACATGGTTCAAGTGGTATAACTAGGCAGTTTCATAGTACTGTCGCTTGTATCTAACCAGGATCAACTAATTTTACCCCAAATTATTTATTTTTCCCAAACAAAGCAATCTTGAGACTTCTAAGTATTAATGATACTAAATATTTTTATTACTTGCTCTTCTGGCAGATCAAAGGGATGTTTGGATATTTCTGATGTGGAGTAAAGATATAGAAAATAATGGGCAAGTTGAAACATTATATAAATTTACATGCAAGTGAGTTGAAAAACTCACTATTACTTTCATTATTTTTGAAATGTACAAGAAGGGTTTATATTTTTGGTTGCTAGACATGTAATACAATGATAATTTTCTTATTGTTGAGAAAGATATCAATATAAGGGAACATAAAGATTGATATTATCTTCAGCAGTTGATTTTAAAAACAAGTTGATGTGAGAAGAAACACTACAATCTACAAGTTAAGATTTGTTGTGCTGTATAATGGAATTTGACAAGGCTGAAAAATGTCAAGTCCTAATGAGTACTGTATGAATGCTAACAGGAATACCGTGGGGAATGGCTGCGCTTGCCAGAATTGGATTTGGAAGCAGCAGGAGTAATACATCCTGGCAACCAGGGTCTGCTTGTTTAGACTTTGAGACTTGAGCAACAACAATACAAACAAGATACTCAATGACATCGCAGTTCAGAATCAATACAGTTTGTGTTGAGCTCGTCAGAACAACTGGCTCTCTTGATCTGTCTCTGAGAACATAGTGTTCCTTAATCCCTCCTTGACCCTCTGTCCTCTGGTTTCCTTCCCTTCCTCTCTAATCTCCTTATTGCTAGTCCACAACACCTCTGTCTCCATTCTTTTCTCTTTCCTCATTTACCCCTGCAGATCACTACTTCCTTCTGGATTTCTTAGACATGTGTTTCCTCTTTCCTTTTTTTGCTTCTCTGGGTATCCCGTATTCCCGAACCAAGTCTTTTAAGTTTGACTTCAAGCCACTGAAGTTCCCCTGTCTTTAGAGCTGGCTCATTCATTGACATCCTCAGGCAACCTCTGTCCAACTGTGTCTTAGGTTTCCAGCCTCATGCTGCAGCATTCACCGTTTACTGAGCAGTTATCAAGCGCCAGGCAGTAGCACAAAGAGTTTCATAGAGGCAATCTCACTTATTCCTCACAAGAAACCAATGAGGTAGTTATTATCAACTCTATCTGTTGGAGAAAAAACCCTGAGGCTCAGAAAGGTTAAGTATATTTTTCCCAGTTTCACATGATTGATAATTGTCCGTGCTAGGATTTGAATCCAATTGAGTCTCACTCTTAAACACTATGGAATATCAGCCCCCAATTCATCAAGTATTGATGCAACAGGACTTGCCTCAATCTTATTCTGTGATTTTATGCATTTCCACATTATTCATACGACTTAGTTTCTATCTTGTTCTGAATTTCTGGTAAATGCGTTCCTCTGTATCTGAGTTCTCTCAGTGTAAACTCATTTCTCCTCTTCCTCTTGTCCTAGTCAAGTGACAAAGGAAGGCTGGAAAGAGAAGGACATGCAATATCTAATCTTCTTTTTTTCACATTCTAGGTGCCTGATGAGCAGAGTCTTTTCTTATAATGATGTCCTAAGGTCTGGAGACTCAGTAATGAACTAATAAATGTTGGTTCACGAATCAACTGGCCAAGCTGTGAGGAGGTTGATGCTGGACTCTCAAAAGGAAGAACGTCAGTCTTAGCACAAGTGTCATCACTGAGCTTTGTGACAGAATATGACACCATAGGTGTTGTTACAACCCCATCTCTTCCTGATCTAGTCAGTTTGTGTCTCATGAGCCAGATAACCCCTCTGGTGCGAGTCTTCGTTTGGGCCTTAGCCATGCTGCTAGCCAGCTACCTCTCTCTGCTTTCCTCTTGACTTGTCACTCTGGGTGTATGATTGACTTTGCCATTCTGTTTCCTCCGCTGGCTGTCTGCCCTCATAGGAACCATGAATTCAAACCCCACAGGTAATTTGCTAGCATTTGTGAACGTCAGTGGCACAGGGCCTACACTTGCCCTGTACTACCTGTATCTCCCTCACCCACAGGCAACTGTTTCAGCCCTTAGCTTCTTGGTCCACCCTCCACCTTAAGGTACTGTAAATAAGGTCAAGCTGTTAGAAGAAGACAGGCATCTCTTCAGTAACCACTAAATTTGTGTTTTCACTAAGATCTTACTTCCATCTTTTCATTTGCACAGATCTCATAGGGACTCATGTCTTCCCATCCTTTCCTCGTGACCTTCTCATCACTTCCAAATCTCTCCAGCATTGAATGTCTCTTTTTACTTTTAATTTTTATTGTATTTTTTCCATGAGCATTCAGTCCCAATGTACCCTCCTTCCCACCGTAATCACACCACTGTTGTCCATGTCCATGACTTCTTTTTCCTTTTTGCTTAATCTCTCCACACCCTAACTTCCCTTCCTCTTAGTTGTAACCCTGCAGTCTATTATTCTGTTTCTATTTTGCTTGTTAGTTCAGTTTGTTCATTAGATTTCACATATGAGTGAAATCATATAGCATTTGTCTTTCTCTGCCTGGCTTATTTCCCTTAGCATCATGTTCTCCAGGTCCATATATACCATTGCAAAGGGTAAAATTTTCTTTGTTTTTTACTGCTGAGGAGCATTCCATTGTGTAAATTTCCCATAGTTGTTTTACTCACTCATCTACTGATGGACACTTGGGATGCTCCCATATCTTGGTGACTGTAAATAATGATCCAATGAACATAGGGGTATTTATGTTCTTCTGAATTAGTGTATTGGGTTCCTTCAGATATATTCCCAGAATTGGGATTGTTGAGTCAAAAGGCAGATCCATTGTTAATTTTCTGAGGTATCTCCATACTGCTTTCCACAGTGGCTGCACCAGTCTACATTTCCACCAGCAATGTGAAAGTGTTCCCCTTTCTCTGCATCTTTGTTAGCACTCACTGTTTGTGGATTTATTGATGGTAGCCATTCTGACAGGTATGAGATGACATCTCATTGTGGTTTTAATTTTCATTTCTCTGATGATTAGTGATGTTGAGCAACTTTTCATATGTCTTTTAGCCAACTGTATGTCCTCTTTGGAGAAGTGTCAATTCAGGTCCTTTGTCCATTTTTAAATTGAGTTGTTTGGGGGTTCTTTGGTGTTGAGTTTTGTAGGTTCTTTATAAAATTTGAATATTAACCTCTTATCAGATATATCGGTGAATATGTTCTCCTATTCTGTGGATTGCCTTTTTCCTTTACTGTACAAAACCTTTTTAGTTCAATGTAGTCTCATTTGTTTGTTTTTCTTTTGTTTCCCTCACCTGGGGAGCTATATCTGATAAAATACTGCTATGAGCAGTGTCCGAGGCTTTGCTGCTTAAGGTTTCTTCTGTGATTTTTATGATTTTGGGTCTAACATTTAGGTCTTTTATCCATTTTGAATTTATTCTTGTGTGTGATGTAAGAAGGCGGTCTAATTTCATCTTTCTGCATGTATCTTTTCAATTTTCCAAAAACAACTTATTGAATAAACTATCTTTAGCCCATTGTATGTGCTTGCTTCCTCTGTTGAATATTAATTGATTATAAAGGTGTGGGTTTATTTTTGGGCTCTCTATTCTGTTCCATTGATGCATGTGTCTATTTTTATGCCAGAACCATGCTGGTTTCATTATTATGGCCTTATAATATAGTTTGATATTAGGTAGTGTGATTCCTTCAATGTTGTTCTTCTTTCTCAGGATTGCTGTCTCTATGTGGGGCTTTTGTGGTTCCATATACATTTTTGAAATATTTTTCTAGTTCTGTCAAATACCTCATTAGAATCTTGATAAGAATTGCATTGCATCTATAGATTGCTTTGGGTAGTGTGGACATTATGATGATGTTAATTCTTCCTATCAATGAACAGTGTATGCACTTCCACTTATTTGTATCTTCTCCAAGTTCTTTTTTCACTGTCTTGTAATTTTCTGAATACAGCTCTTTTATGTCCTTGGTTAGGTTTATTCCTAGGCATTTTTTCTTTCTGAAGCAATTGTGAACGGGATTCTTTTTCTTCATTTCCATTTCTGGTAGTTTGCTATCAGCATGTAAAAATGCAATTGATTTATGGATATTAATTTTGTATCCTGCTACTTTGCTGAATTCATTTATCAGTTATAGTAGTTTCTTGGTGTAATCTTTGGGGTTCTCTATGTACTGTATCATGTCATCTACATATAAAGACAGTTTTACTTCTTTCTTTCCAATTTGGATGCCTTTTATTTCTTCTTCTTGTCTGATTGCCATGGTTAGGACTTCCAGTACTATGTTGAATAAGAGAAATGAAAGCAGACATCCTTGTCTTGTTCCTGATCTTAAGGGAAATACTTGTATTTTTGTTCATTGAGTATGATGCTGGGAGTGGGTTCGTCATACATGGGCTTTATTACATTTAGGTGTGTTCCCTCTATTTCCACTTTGCTGAGAGTTTTGATCATAAATGGGTACTTGATTTTATCAAATGCTTTTTCTGTATCTATTGATATGACCATTTGGTTTTTGTCCTTCATTTTTTTTATGTGGTGAATCACATTAATTGATTTGCAAATGTTGTACCCACCTTGCATTCCTGGAATAAATGCCAGTTGATCATGTGTATGAATTTCTTGATGCATTGCTGTCTAGTTTGCTAATTTTTTTTGAGGATTTTAGTATTTGTGTTCATCGGAGATATTGGCCTTCTTTCTTAGTAGTGTCTTCATCTGGTTTTGAAATTAAGATACTGTTGGCTTCAAAAAATGAGTTTGGGAGCCTTCCTTCCTCTTGAATTTTATGAAATGGTTTCAGAAAGATAGGTGTTAGTTCTTCTCAAAATATTTGGTAAAATTCACCTATGAAGTCATCCAGTCCAGGGCTTTGGTTTGTTGGGAGTGTTTTGATTACTGCTTCAATTTCACTAAGTATAATGTGTCTATTCAGATTCTCTGATTTTTCCTGATTAAGCTTTGGAAGATTGTATGTGTCTAGGAATGTATCCATTTTGTTCAAGTTGTCCAGTGTGTTGGCACATAGCTGTTCACAGTATTTTCTTAAAATCCTTTCTATTTCTTTGGTGTCAGTTGTTATTTCCTCTTTCATTTCTGATTGTATATATTTGGGTCTTCTTTTTTTCTTGATGAGTCTGGGTAACAGTTTGTCAATCTTGTTTATCTTTTCAAAGAATCAGCTCATAAATTCATTGATATTTTCTCTTTTTTTAGACTATATTTTGTTTATTTCTGCTCTTACTATTTCCTTCCTTATATAAACTTTGGGCTTTGTCTATTGTTCTTTTGCAAGTTCCTTTAAGTGTAAAATTAGATTGTTTATTTGAGCTTTTTCTTTTTTTGATATAGGTCTATAATGCTATGAATTTCCCTCTTAGTATTCCTTTCCCAATGTCCCTCAGATTTGGATTGTTGTGTCTTCATTTTCATTTGTTTCAATGTATCTTTTAATTGCTTCTTTGATTTCATTGTTGATCCATTCATTGTTTAATAACATTTTATTTAGCTTCTATGTTTTTGTGTGTTTTTTTAGTGTGCTTCTCGTGATTGATTTCTGGTTTCATAGCACCATGGTCAGAGAAGATGCTTGATATGATTTCAATCTTCCTAAATTTATTGAGACTTTTTTTGTGTCCTAATATGTGGTCTATCCTAGGAAACATTCCATGTGCTCTTGAAAAGCATATATATTCTGCTGCTTTGGGGTGAAATGCTCTGAATTTATCAATTAAATCCATGTGATATAGTGTGTCATTTAAGGCCACCATCTCATTGATTTTCTGCCTGGAAGATCTATCCACTCTCTTCTGGCCCAAAATGGTTCTTTTGTGTAATCAGATGACAATCTAATTGGTGCTCTATTATAGGTAACTACCTGCTTTTCTCTTGTAGCTTTCAGGATTTTCTCCTTGTTTTAAGCCTTGCCATTTTACCTATAATGTGTCTTGGTGTAGGCCTCTTTGGATCCAACTTGTTTGGGACTCTCTGAGCTTCTAGGATTTGTGTGTCCTTTTCCTTCACCAGATTAAGAAAGTTTTTGGTCATTATTTCTTCAAATAGGTTCTTGATCCCCTGCTCATTCTCTTTACTTTCTTGTATTCCCATAATGCAGATGTTGGTGTGCTTTCTGTTGTCCAAAGCGTTTCTTAAATTCTCCTTATTTTTTTAAATTATTTTTTTCTTTTTGATTCTCTGCTTGGGAGTTCTTTTTGTACCTTGTCTTCCAAATCACTGATTTGACCCTTTGATTCATCTAGCCTACTGCTTATTCCTTCCAGTGTATTATTTATTTCAGATATTGCATTATTTATTCCTTTTCATCATTTCTATGTCTTTTTTCACGATGTCAAGTATACTTTTAATCATTACCCCAAACTCTCTATCTGAAAAATTGTTTACCTCCATTTCATCTAGTTCTTCTTTTGGAGAATTCTCTTGTTCTTTTATTTGGGGTCTGTTCCTTTGTCTTCCCATTTTGCCTCCTTCTTTGTATTTGTTTCTCTGTGTTAGGCAGATCTGCAAAGACTCTGGTGCTGGCCTGTGTCAGACACAGCTTGTGACTGGCCCTGGGCAACCTGTTTGGAGCTGTCAGCGATCCACAGTGCATGGCTCCCTGTGCTGGCCCTGTTTGTGTGCAGGAAGAACCAGGCTGTGCACCAAGGCCCACTTTTACCAGCACCAGGCCTGGGGGAGGGTCAGTTAAAGACTCAGAGCCATGAAAGATCCACCTTGGTTATTAAACTTAATTATATAGCCCCAAGATGGCCTCAACAACCCAGTTTAAGCTTCATAGGATGGGGCAGAGTAATTCCTGTGGGTTGGACTACTGCTTCCCCTCAGGCTGATGCCATTCGCAGGGGAGTATTCCGCCTGAGAAAGATGGCTTCTGCAGTATGGGGAATACTGCACAGGAATCCTGAAAGCTATTCTTTCAGTTCTTTCCCCACCAGCCCCAGACTCTCCTCATACATCTTTAGTTCACTCTGCTATCCCTTTGCCAGAACCCACAGTAAGTGGCTGCAAATGAAATTTTGTGTGTTGGCCCTTTAAGAGGCTCTCTGCATCTGCTCCCTGCTCCCTGGCAAACAGAAACCTTGCTGCTTTTCACAGATGTATGTTATCTGGGTTCCTCTCCCGGCTCTGGGTAGGCTGAGGAACTGAGCTTGGGGTTTAGACCCCACTCTTCTCAGGGGGACCCCCCAGCTGCTGAAATATTCCTCTGGAACTTCAGCTGCCACCCATGGGAGCCCAGCCAGCCCTCTCTTATCTCCTTCACACTCCCTATCAGACTCGTTGTGGTGATGTGGCTTCTTTCGTCTGCCCTTAGTTTTAAGGCTTCTCTCCAGCTAATGTCCACTTGGTAATTCAGAATGATTTCTCTACAATTTTGTTGTACTTCCAGATTGGTCCTGGGAGGAGGTTAGTGTAACTTCCACCTACTTCCCCATCATCTTGGGTCATCCTGAGTGTTTCTTTGGAAATCTTTTCCTATTCTGAGTCTTTCTACTCTGTAAAATGGATGCCTGGGCATATTTCTTGATTGCTTGCTACAGCTTCTGACCAAAATTTTTTTTTAATCATAGTATCAGCTCTGTTTTCTCAATTGCACTCATTCTTTCTCTTTAACATGTACTTTATTGAGGAATAATATACATACAATACAATGTACTCCTTTTAAGTATACAATTTGATGAATACTGACAAATGCAGATACATGTAACAATGATCTTGGTCAGAATATAAAACAAGTCTGTCACCCAAAGAATCCCCTGCTGCAACTCTGTAGCCAGGCCTTCATTCCCACACAGTCCTGGCCCTGTAGGTTAGTTCTGTCTGTTTCTGAATCTAATATAAACAGCCTAGAATGTATTCCCCTGTCTGACTTCTTTTATCTCACTATAGTATTTTTGAAATTTATTCATGAGGTGTGTAACAGTAGATTATTGCTTTTTGTTGTTAAATAGCATTGCATTGTGAGGATCTAACACAATTTGTCATTCATTGTTGGTAGATGTCTGAGTTAGTTCCAGGTGGGGCTATTTCTTTCCTCTCCTCTTCTCTGTCTTCTCTTCTCTTCTTTTTCTCTTTCTTCTCCTTTCCTTTCCCTGTCTTTACCTTCCCTTCCCTTTCTTTCTCCCTCCTTCCTTCTCTCTATCTATCTCATTTTTTCATTCAACTTTTTATTTTGAGATAATTATAGATTCACATGCAGAAAGAAGAACTAGTACCAAGAGATCCCATGTACCTTTGACTCAGTTTCTCCTAGTACATCAGGGAATATAGTCAATGATGTTATAGTAACTATGTATGGTATCAGGTGGATCACTTCGGTGGATCACTGCTATGAGGAATATCAGGGGGTCATTTTTGTAGTATATGATTATCTAGTCACTATGCGTATACCTGAAACTAATACAAAATAATATTGAATATAAATTGTAATTGAAAAATAAAAGTAAAAGGACTGTAGTAGAATATCATGACCAGGCTATTGACATTGATATAGTCAAGATTTATTAGTCAAGTTAACACTTCCATCACCACAAGAATTCCTCATGTTACCATTGCACAGTTACCTCCACTTCCCCCTCACCTCATACTCCTTCCTTAACGGCAGTCAATGGCTAATCTGTTCTCCATCTCCATAATATTCTCATCTCAACAATATTATGTAAATGGAATAATATAGCAGTATTCTTTTAAGGTTTTCTTAATTAGCCTAATGCTGTGGAGATTCATCCAGGTCATTGGCTACATTCATAATTTGTTTCCTTTTATTGCTGCATAGTATTCCATAAGATAATTGTAACATAATTTGTTTAACCAATTACTCACTGAAAGCTATCTGGGTAATTTAGTCTGTTATGAATAAAGCTTGGATAACATTTTCATACAGGTTTTGGTTTGAAGATAGGTTTTCATTTCTCTCATATGGCAGTTGACTTTAAATAAAAAACACCCAGACTGCTTTCCAGAGAGGCTATGCCATTTTACATTCCCACTATTGATATATGAATAACTCAGTTTCATCATATCCTCAGTGGTATTTGGTGTTGTCATATTTCAGAATTTTATTCATTTTGAAAAGTGTGTAGTGACATCTCATCATGGTTTTAATTTGTGCTTCCCTAAAAGCTAATGACATTGAACATCTTTTCTCGTGCTTATTTGCCATCTTTATATTTGATGCCTTTGCCCACTTTTTCTATGGATTATTTGTGCCTCTACTGTTGGATTTCAGGAGTTTTTAAAAGTACATTCTAGATACTAAATCTTCATCAGACATGAAGCTTACGGAATATCTTCTCCCAGGTGTGGCTTTTCATTTTCTCAACAGGGGATTCTACAGAGCAAACATTTCAAGTTTGGTAAATATAATTTGTCAGTTTTTCCTTTATGGAACACGATTTTGATGTTATTTAGCACTCTTTTCTTAGTCCTAGATCTGGAAGATTTCTTCCTGTGATTTTTCTAAAGTTTCATGGTGGTATGTGTTACATTTAAACTCATGCTTCCTCTTGAGTTAATTTTTCTATAAGGCGTGATGCTTACAGTGATGTTCCTTCCTTCTCCCTTCCTCCCTTTCTTCTTTTCTTCCTTTTTCCTTTCTTTCTTTTTCAGTCATGATGTCCAATTTCTTTGGCACTATTTGTTAGAGATACTATCTTCCTCTGTTTCTTTACCTTTGTAAAAAATCATCGGGGCGCTTTTCTGTGGATCTATTTCTGGGTTCTCTTATCTATTCCATGTATCTATGTGTTTATCCCTCCTCCAAAATTGAAGAGTATTGATTATTATAGTTATGTAATAACCTTGACATCAGGTAGTGTTGATTCATTTCACTTTATTCTCCTTTCTCATAATTGTCTCATCTTCTCCAGTTCCTTTGTCTCTCTACATAAATTTTTTTTTTTTAGATTTTATTTATTTATCTTTAGAGGGGAAGGGAAGGAGAGAGGGAGAGAAATATCAATGTATGGTTGCCTCTCGTGTGTCCCCTGCTGGGAACTGGCTTGCAACCCAGGTATGTGCCCTGATTGGGAATCGAACCATGATACTTTGGTTCGCAGGCCCATGCTCAGTACACTGAGCTACACCAGCCAGGGCTCTTTCTACATAAATTTTAGAATAATCTTTTCTATATCTACTGAAAGCGTTGCTGGAATCTTGATAGAAATTATATTAAACCTACATATCAGTTTGGGGAAATTTGTCATCTTTATTATACTGAGTCTTCTAATCCAATAACATGTTCTGACTCTTCATGTGTTTATCAATTTTATTTCTTTCCTCAACTCGTATAGTTTTAAGCATATAAGTCCTGTATATGTTTTGATGGATTTCATTTCATTTTTGAGCTATTGGAAATGGTATTGTATTTTTAATTTCAGCATGCACACATTCACTGTTAGTACACGGAAACACAGTTGATATTTGTATGCATATCTTGTATCCTGTGACCTTGCTGAACTCAACTTCATAATTCCAGGACTTTCATTTTGAATTTCTTGGGCTTTTCTCTGGGGACAATTATATCATCTACAAACAGCGAGGTGGTGTCATTACTTCCTTTCCAATCTTTATGTGTTTTATTCGCTGTCCTCACCTTACACTGACTAGAACTTCCAGCATTTTGTTGAATATGAGTGGTTAGAGCAGAATCTTTGCCTTGTTCCCAGTCTTAGGGGAATAACATTCAGTCTTTCACCATTAAGTATAATGTTAGCTGTAGTTATTGTTTGTTTTTTTAATAAATGATCTCTATCAAGCTGAAAAAATTCCCTTCTGTTTTTATTTCTCTGAGAATTTTTATCATGAATACATGCATTTTGCCAAATGCCTTTTCTTCATCCATGATACAAAGGGGTGACCCCCAAATACCTGGAACTATCTTATGGAGGGAGAGTTTCTTTTAGCACAGAACTCCTCCACTAGGTGCGTGTTCTAGGAACCCGTCTGTACCAGTGTACCAGCGGGCATTGTTGTTGGAGGCTGCCTTTGGCTTCAATGACTTTTTTGGAAGACTCTGAACATGTTTGCCCAGTTCATGATGGGTGATTTGCGAGTACACCTGCCCACACTGTGCTGAGTGGTCAGCAGTTTTTGACCAAAAAAACTGCACCATCACCCCACTCCTCCAGCCTCCCTATTCACCCTTTCTTGCCCCAAATGACTTTATTGTTTTGTTTCCCTGGATGAAGAAAGTCCTCAAAAGGAAATATTTTGCTGATGTGTAGGATGTGAAACAAGAAACAGCAGAAGCACTTAAAAGACATTAAAATCAAAGAGTTCAAAAAGAGTTTCGAGCAGTGGAAAAAAGCCTTGATAGGCGTATTGCATCAAATGGAGAGTATTTTGAAGGTGACTGAAGTTTAAACATGTAAGAATAAATACACAGTTTTTTATAAGTAAGTTGTGCTTTTTATAAATAAGTTGTGTTCTTTAGGCTCCCTCCATACATATGATCATGTGATTTTTCTTTTTTAGTCTGTTACTATAATGATTTTATAGATGGATTTTTAAATATTAAATAAACCTTGTATCTCAGATCCCATTTGGCCATGATAATTCATTTTATGTAGGCTTATATTCTATTTGCTAATATTTTGTTAAAGATTTTTGTGACTATATTCATCAAGGATATTAGTGTATAGTTTACTTCACTTTTCTTTCCTTTTTCTGTACTCTGTCTGATTTTGGTATCATATAATAAACTGGTAAGTGTTCTGTCTCCTATTTTCTCAAAGAAATTGTGTAGAATTTGGTGTGACATTTTCTTTAGATATTTTGTTAAATCTTTAGGGAAACTGACTAGGCCGGGAGATTTCTGTCTTTGTTTTTTTTTTTTTTTTCTTTCCTTTTTTTATCTTTTTTGATGGGGTTAAGTTACAAATTCACTTTCAGTAACAGTTACAGGGCTATTAAAATTATTTGATATTGAATGAGGTTTGATAAATTCTTATTTTTGAGGGATTTCATCAAAGACATCAAATTTGTATGAATGAAGTTGTTTGTGGATTCCAGTGTTTTCGATGTCCACAGGATCTTCAGTCATATCCCTTTTCACTTATCATGTTCATAACTGATTTTTTTGTCAGTCTTGCCAGAGATTTATCACATTTATTGATCTTTTCAAAGACCCCTCTCCTTGTTTGGTTGATTTTTTCTATTGATTTTGTGTTCTAAACTTCATTAATTTCTGTTTTATTATTTCCTTCCTTCTGACTCTTTTTTTCTTTTGACTCTTCTTGGTATTTGAGGTGAGTTTCTTATGGACAGAGTAAAGTTGATTCATGTTTTTAAATATAGTTGTACAAACTGTGTGATTTACTTGGTATATTTATATTTAATATTTAAATTTACCATTTTATTTTTTGTTTTCTGTTTATCCCCTTTGTTTTCTTTTTTTTTTAAGATTTTACTTATTTATATTTAGAGGGGAAGGGAAGGAGAGAGGGAGAGAAATATCAATGTATGGTTGCCTCTTATGCATCCCTCGCTGGGAACTGGCCTGCAACCCAGGCATGTTTCCTGACTGGGAATCAAACCGCGATTGTTTGGTTCGCAGGCCCACGCTCAATCCACTGAGCTACGCCAGCCGGGGCCCCTTTGTTTTCTTTTTGTTGTCTATAATTTCTTTTTCTCTCCTTTTTAAGAGTTCCTTGAACATTTTTCAGAATTCTACTTTGCTTCCTCTACATTGGTTTTGAGTGCGTCTCTTTGCATACGCACTTTTTAGCCATAGCTCTCGCTGTTACATTAAGTGAGCATAACTTTTCCCATTTATCTTGTCATCATTTTACCACTTCAAGGGATGTGTAGAAACCCTACCTCCCTTTATGTCTCTTTGCCTTCCACCATCTATAAAGAGTTCATCTTATATTCTCCACATATATTTCAGGCCAAATCAAACAGCATTATAATTTGTGCTTTAAGCGTCAAACATATTTTAGAAAACTCAAAAGAAGAAAAATCTTTACCCATACTTGTTTACTGTGTCCTTTTTTTGATGTTCCAAGTTTCTTTTATATATATATATTTTTTTTTTCCTGATAAACTCCTAAATAGAAATTGCTCTGTGGCACCTCTGAGGGATGGCCAGGGCTGGGGGGCTCACAGGAGGCCCCTGCCTGCCTCACGCCCAGGAGACGAAGTCATTCTGAGAAGGGCGAGGCACCTGCTCAGAGAGCCAAAGGTGCGGGGCTCTTGTAAATGAGAACAAGGGGCGACTCGGCAGGACACTGCACAGACACAGGCTGCCTCCTGAGTGTCTAGTGGTGACACATGACAATGTGAACAGAGGCCCTTGTTTCAACAACTCCGGTTCTTTATGGGGCTGAGTCACAACCTCAAGGAGAAGGGCATTTGCGGGGCTGAACAAAGTTAAATTAAATCTCTCCCAGATTAGCCAAAGAGAGACTCATAACATGGAAGTATGGAAAAATGAATGGAGTGATATTGTATTTCTTGCGCAGGGTGAGGTTTTGCTATCTTCATGCTCTTTTGTACTCTCCTGCTTCTCTTCCCAATATTCTGTATCTGTCAAGGTCACTACCATTATGACAGATTCTCCAGACAGAATCTCGGTCACTTCTGACTTTTTTCTCCTCTCCTCCATTGTATTCAGCCCCCACAGCTGGTTATTCCTCCCTACAAACTACAGGTGCTCTGCTCCTGACTTTACCAGTACCACCAGTCTTTGAACATCTTACTTAGAGCAACGATTTCTTAGGAGTTCTCTTTGCCTCTCTTCCAAGATTCTCTGTATGTTGTTCACCGGTTCAGTGATCAGTAAGCATGACTATTGTTATGGCTTAATACTGATCTCAATTAGACACCAATACTTTCTAATTTCTATATGCAACAGGTTCCTTATGGCCCTGTCTAACAAAGTGATGGTTTTGTGCCTTAAAAACTCTCTCTGAGACTGATTTCTTCAGAAAGCCATCTGGAATCTTCTATGACTCCAATTCTTCCTGCTCGGTATTCTTCTCTGTCCACCCCAATGTTGGTGTTGCCTAAGGTTGAACCCCTCCCCACAGCTGCCATTCGTACATGAACAACTCCCGAACTTCTGTCTCTCCCTATCACTCTGTCCCGAACTCTGGAATGGCATTTCTGAACTCTGCAGTGCCATACTGTACCATTTCCAACTAGATGTCTTTTAAGTACTTATCTCCAACTTAGCAAGCCTTCTCTACCCCCACCCTCCTGCCACTCCCACCTCTGGGAGACATTACTAAAACGTAATTTCTGAGCAAAGAAGTTAATGATGGTGGGACTGATTTGAAAAGAAAATAAGCAAATGTGAAAAGTTCCATCTCTGTGCTGTTGAGCTGTCCCAGGCAGACAGAACTTTTTCAAGAGCAGGATAGATGCTGATTATTATGACCAACATCTCTAGGGGCAGGCAATTCTTTCAGCTCTTCTACCTTACTGGAAATGCTTTTTAAGAAAATCACCTCTCCTTGTTCTTATCTGAAGCTCTGAAGGCAACTTTCTCATCCATAATTAGACTGAATAAAAAGGCAAATGTCTGTTATTGAGATCGGGATGTAGCTGTTACGTAGTTATAAGGTGGCACTCTAGCAGGTAAATGATTCTCTTGTCAGTTCACTTGGTGTGAGTCAGTGCCCCAGAGTTGGTGAACTCTAGGTGAACTGTTGAGAGATCAAGTTTCTGGATCTGCAGAACTGAAGACCAGCCTCTGGACTGTGATGATTGAAAATAGACCATGAACCTGAGAGGTGGGGCCCAGCTAAGGAGGTCAGCAGACTCTTCCTCTGGATCTATTTTTAGCTGTACACTTTGCCTTACATATCTTCCCCCCACAGAGTACATATCACAGTGCAAAGTCTCAGAGCTGAAGACTTGTTTATTATCTGACCTCAGACATTCAATGGAGTGTCCAAGAGAACAATGCTAAATGCCTTCAGTCCCACAATGAGAATTTCTAGGAAACTCTTAATCACACAATTGTGAGTTTCCAGGAGACCCACAAAGCTTCCATGACATGAAAGGCAATACAAATATTAATATCAATGGAAACAGAAACAGTAACAACAAAGAAGTATATGAATTGGTAAAATCCTTAGCCACCTCGAGAACGGTATGTAGCTACCATTTGTTGAGTGTGTGTTGTATAGCAGGTGCCGTGCATGTTTCATTCCATCGATTCTCCCGGCATCCTATGAGCTGCAGGTTATCATGACCATTTTATACTTTAGGAACCCACAGCCAAGAGGATTTAAGTAACTTGCCCAGGGTACACAAGTTGTAAGTGGCAGAGGTGGGTTCAACCCCAAGGCTTCAAAATCGATGCTCTTAAACAAAATGAACATTTGCTGTTAATTGCTTAAACCAGATGAAATAGTATGAAGAGTTAAGTTACTAAAATCTACATAAATCTGAATGCCAGTTATACCATCTTTAACTACAAATAGCCATTCTTAGACGTAGGCTTAATATTGCTTTAATAATTTCTTTGGGAAAGGTGTAGTGTAGTTTTTGAACTTTTTTGACCAGGTCCTTTGTAAGAAACCAAAAGACCACTGAAACCCAAGATATAAGTACTTAAAGCTGTTGTGTTGTGTGTGTGTGTACGTCTGAAACTGAAGTCACGAAGCTTACTCACTGAGGTAGGGACTCTGATCTCTCCTATTCCATTTGCTCTGTTAGAGTGCTGATCATAACCCACTATTCTAATTTCCTGACACACTAACGGGTCAAAACCCGCCGTTTGAAGAGCCCTGGGATGTGCAAGGAATGTCTTCTTCATAGGCGTGAAAACCCCTCGTCTTTCGCTCATTCCACCTGTGAATGTGAAAACTGGGCTCTCGCCAGCACACCGAGGTGGTGGCATTGGATCATCGCCAAGGCTTCCTTCTGTTTAAATCTACCATCGAGGATTTTCTACCTTTATGCAGGGGATGTCTTGTCAGGTAATCAGGAAGGGCAGCACATTTCCCCCCTCTGTGCAGTGCTGACTGCCTCCACATCCATGTCCGTTTCCAAGGGGCTGCAGCCTTGTCAGCAGCTCAGCCCCGATGCCTTGTGTCCACCCACAACTGTTGTTCAGACCATCAGATCTCAGTCCCAGAGCGATGCTGGCTGGGAATGCCAGTGCTCGGGAGCTACCCTAAAGCATATAGAACCTTGGAAGCTTAAAGCAAGCAAGCAAGCTGCCTATTAACATTAACACGGATTTCCAGTCGCATCTGTTTTGTCTTTAATGCCCCATCCAGTCAGGCTTCTACACCATAACGGATCTACTTTAAAGTAGGACAAGCTTTTTGCATTGGGAAATGGAAACTCTGATCACATTTGGAGGCAAAATTCTAAACTTCCTGAAAAGAGAGTATAAACTTATTTACTAGTCCATTAATGTAGAAGAGAATTTAAAGGCAGTGTACTCACTTGCGAAGAGAGAAGGGTCTCTGAACTCCAATCCCAAAATGGTTTTTGAAAACAAAAAGGAGCTCAAAGCTTTACAGTAAATTCTCTTAAAACAGACAGATAACTATCCATATAATTTCTTTGTATGCACTAAATAAGTGCACACACATACACATGCATACACACCCACAAAACTCTACCAAAGTTGATGTTAATAAATGAGGACTCCCAGGTGGTGAAGTCTGGGTAGTACAGCTACTTAAGGAGTGGAAACTGAATAAGAACTATTTTGAAGACTGCAAGAGATTTGCCCTTGTCCATTCACAGGATTCTATGACTGGGCACCTGTCGGCAGACAACCAGAACACCCAGTGCAAGGCCACTGGGCACTTACCTTCAGACGCCGAGGGCCAAAGCAGTAGCACTTCAAGCACGCTCTCATTCCATTACACACGTTTCACTGCATGGCACCGGATATGTGTTTTTTAATAAACTTGAGAAAAGGAGGTAAGGTAGACTAATAAACAGAAACTGCAAAAGATTCTTCTTAGTAAGATTACCTGCGTAGAATATAAATCAGAGAGATTACAGCTAACATTTTAAATACAGAACACTAGTATGAGAAACATGTATTAAGGTTGCATTTAGGATGTTCCTCAAAGAATTAGGTCACATTCCTATTATCAATATCAAATAATGACAATTGTGTCAGTTATCACGGACCAGGATTTGCTCTTTAACAGTTCACTCTCTCATGGTGCAGCCTACACCTTAGCAATGTCTGCATTGATTCTACACACCCGGCAGTATTTGCCAGGGGTTACATGGTATGCGTCAAAGTCTGGGGAAACTAGCGAGTATTAATAGCATAATAACATAGAAGTCATCAGAGCACATTTCATAGTTTTATTGAGACTTTTTAGTTGTAGTTGTCTAGTGTAGGTACAGTTCTATTGACCGCGATTATATCCAGGCTCTGCTGTTATAATCAATAGCAGATGCAAAGTCGGCTGCCATGCCTTGGACACACACACACATGATATTGTACACTCCTGCATGCAAATGTATAGGAAATGTACATTCCTTTTGAATAAAACAATTGTGCACAATTAGTTGGGAATCTGTTAAGCTACCATTGATTTAGATAAACCTGAGAAAGCACAAAATGTCAAGTAATACTGTTTCCATACCGCTCATTTAATGGCACTAATGATCACAAAGAAACGTAGTCAATTATCTACATTAAATCACAGATAATATAAAAATAAACATTTTTGCAAAAGCACTGAAACATACTAGATTTCAAATTCACAAATTTTGATATGTCACATATATTCCCCTTCATATTAATTTGCCATTATGTATACAATACAATGTACAACAGAATAAAAAATGTAACAGAATTCAGCAGCCAGATATACAATGATACAGTCATCACTATGAAACTTGCAATTAAAGTTATCAACTGAACAAACAGTTTAAAATTAATAGCAGTGTGAAACTTGCTGGTAGTGTGTTACTTGGGAACTCCACCTTGAAGCAATTAAGATTATACTATTTCACCTTAAAAAGAAACACGGCACAAAAATTTAAGAACTGAGTGCAGTCACTGACTACGCCAGCTGCCTCTTTCTCTCCCCATCGCCCTAAAGTTTTTCTTTAAATTCTAATGTGACATTGATAATGCCCATCTCACGAGACATCTAACAGGTAAGAGCTCTATTTTGAATTTAGGACAAGTATATTGCATTTGGAAATAAAAGCTCTGATCATTTTTGAGGGCACAATTCTAAATGTTCTTAAAAGGCAATATAAACTTTTCTATAACATTATATAAAATGTAGACAGTACAGACACAGAAGTGTCGTACTTGCTATTGATCTTATGATAGTTTGACAACAAATTCTGTCAGTATAGAAAGAACTTTAAATAAAAAGAAAAACGTGCAAAAGCATGTCTAGAGAAAATTAACCACTTGTATCACAGATTTTCATATTTTAGGTCAAAAAATCTGAGGACAAACATTTCAAGATACTAATATTTGAAAAGCATAATTTACAATAACTCATCTTATCTATGCATCATATATTATGTAAAATATACCACTGGGACATTAATATTATACACTGTAATAAATAGAATTTACATCAGTATGTTGGACCTTTCAACAAAGTCTTTCAATTTGTGCAACTGAAGAACTGTAAGCTTCATTAATAAATACTATTATGACAGCCACAATTTGACCAGCAAAGTTAAAGCTTCAATAGATCTCTAACTAGTTACATGTCTCTATTGTCACCAGTTGGATTCCAGCTGCTCTAAGCACTGATCTCTTTTGTATCCAAAGGCAGGTTAAGCTATTGCCAAAGGGGACTGAGAGAATGTACAAGTCCTGGGTCCACATCACAATAGGTGGATTTCATGAGAGTCTTTAGCTGAGGACTGGAACTGAAGAGTCCTGCAAAGTACAGCAGCAGATGTCATGTACCTCTGGCTGTCTGTAGTTCTAATGTTTCCACCCCCGCAAGGCCCCAACAGCTAGATGTTATCCAACCTTTTTAATACAAAGAATGGTCTTGAAAGGGTCGCAGTTCCAAAGCTGGCCGAGTGGCAATGTCACGGTTTCAACTCTGAATTCTACTCATGCTGTTTCTCTTCTTGGTTTGTCCTTTTCACCATTGCAATGCAAACATGTCGGTGTTCAAAGTGCCGAAGATGTACTTTGTCTATCATAAAACACCTTGAACTTGGCATTGAAACAATTTTGTATTGTGAAATTTAGTTAACTGATAAATCCCATGGTTTCAGCAGTTCTTTCATCAAAATGCCAACAGACTTCTTCTGTTTTAAAATAGTTAATAATATCATCACATGTCAAGAACCAGATTTTAAGATCACTGCTTCATCCTGACCCTCTTTATGTTTTCACCATGAACACAGATACTTCCCAGAGAGCTTTTTTGCCTGCAAGGAGTTAGTGAGATCATTCTTGTTTCTATTTGACATGCATTCACATGTCACTATTGTCTACTGCGTGATGTATGAAGCTAAAGAAGAAACACTCTGGGAAAAAAAAAACATGCCAAGAAGTAAAAGGACATTTCTAGTCACTCTCCACCTCCTCAACGGATCCACACTCCGTAATAAGTTCTCTGGTAGCTGAAACAATTGTCCTTAACACAGACTGTAAAATCAGGCTGGACATTCTGAGACCTAAAAGGAAGAAAACTGAAATAAGTGATGAGGAAATACTACAGAAATGTGTTCCATTAGCCTTTGAGTTTAAGGATCGTTTTGAAATTTCCCTTTTGTTCAATTTAGTGACACTAAACTTGTCTCATTGAACATGATGTATGACAGGGACAATATGGTGATAACATGTTTTAGATTTCTCCCTTGAGGGTTCCACAACAGATAATCCTATAGGACCCTAACCAACTGAGAACCTAGCTAAACCTTCTCTTTCCTCAAAATGAGAAGGTGTGAGAAACATTCCTTAAAATGTTTCTTCTATAGCAATTCTGTGCATTAATACTAAACATGTAGGAAAAGAACCACTTTTTAGAAAGCTAAACACAGTTTTACTTCATTGGTCTTAGTGGCCTGAGACTGGAAACACTTAAGTAATTCTAAGAAACTGAAGGTCTCAGAAACCCACCATCTATCCAGGTATTGCACAAACTGAAATCAATCCTTGACTTACCTGCCACCGTGTCCCACAGGTTCTCGCCTTAAGACACAACCCTCCAATTATTTTATTTATAAAGTGCTTTCAAACAAGTTATTCCACTCTGAGTAGCAGACTCAGATGTTGGCTTTATTGAGCTTTTCACAATTAAACATCCTTTTGACACCAGATTTATTTGTTTGGAGCTGTAAGTTGTGTTACCTCATCTCATTATTCTACATTACATAGAATTTAAAGTTTTAAGGGCTAAAAATGCAGCAATTCAATACTCATTAAAGTGTTATTAAAACTATTGAAATATTTTACATATTTCTCATTATTGCTTGGCAGAGAAAAAATATATAAAAAACACTGCCCAATGGTCCTCTTGCAAACTATTGATTGACAGTGTGATTGAGTAGTTTGTACAACTTACTTTTCACCATTGGGGTACCTTAGTTAAAATTTAATTATCCTTATATCCCTTTCTCAAATATTTCAATTTTTCCCTTTAAATATGAGGATATAAGGTTTAATAAAGGATTGTAGCTTCTTACCAACACAACCTTCACAAATTCCACCTTCGTTTCATTGCATTTAATGTTTTCCATCGTTTCAAAGAAGCAAAAAGCACCTTTACACCATGATTTTAATTTAAAGTCCTTAATCTAAAAATGTCTTCTCCCCACCCCCTGTTGCCTCGTATGGTTTAGACTATGCTTCTGGAATATGCCTTGTGACTGTAACCACTCTCCCTCTGATAACAGCACCCTCCTGCCCAACAGCCCTCAACTTGCTGACAGTTATTCGACTTTGCTCTGTTATTTATCTGTGATTTTTCGGAACCATTTTTACAGATGTGAGTGAGCATCTGCCCTGGAACACAAACAAACTCCAGCAGCAGTGATGCAAGCAAATGTTCTTCATCACAGGAAGTCTAACAGAGTTCATGTTGTTGACAAGGAGAGTACAAGCACTTTGATAATTTTGAACGCATTTTACCTATGGATAATACATGCAGGCTTCCATCATCAAACACTTAGCATCCAACATAGAGTGAGCAATTTTCCAGAAGTAGCTGGACAATCACTTTTTAGGCTTTTAAATTCATTGGCGTTCCTTTTCTATTCAAGTCTCCAAGAAACTAAGTCAGTTACTACCTATACTAATAGGACCAAAAATGACCCCCAGCTAAGATCTCTGTTCACCTGATACTGAATGAATTAAACTTTTTCTTTGCTATACACTCTGCTAACTTTAAGAATGTGGAGCTTCAATTTGGTCACCCCATGGATCATTAAAACCATTAAAGACTAGATGAATCGTAAACTTAAGTTACAGGTGGTCAATTTTCCTGGAGAAATTATTAATAGCAAAATAGTTCCAGTCCTCAAGTGCACTTTACACAGAAACGCTTGTAAATTTTAAAGGCAGAAGAGAAGGTAAACATTTAACTAGAGTAGAATTATTTTATTATACATACTTCTGGTGAGAAAGAAGGGAGGTGTTGAGAGCAAACCCAAACAAACTTAAGTGTGTGTGTGGACATTTCCAGTTCTATTCTTTTAACTCACTAACCTCTTGGTTTGATTTTTCTCTAAACTTTTAGAAGCTTAAAGGGGGTGGGGGGAGCACGTGGCTCTATTAAGCATCCTACCATGTTACGACCGTGGGTGTCTGGGGATTCTGGCCTCTTCACAAGCTTGTATCTCCATTCTGCTTGAATTCGGATAAAATATTGAGGGTCATGTCTTCACTCTTGGACTGTAGATTTGCCTCACTTCTTCTGGAGGCTTTCCTGGTCGCTCGGGAGAGCCTCCTTCTGAAAGTATCTCCTGCCAAGAAATAGAGAATGGGATCCACACAGCTGTTGAGACTTGCTAGACCTCTTGTCACCTGATAAGTAGCATACACCCTGTCATTGAAAGCGCACATTTCTGGGGTCTGAAAATCCAGCCGGGCCCTCAAATTCATCGTTTTCATTACATGGAAAGGGATATAAGACACACCAAAAACAGTCAGTACAATAATCACCAGGTAAATTGATTTCCTCCTCAGAGGTGAGTTGTCCAGGTCATTGTAAATCAAAGCCTTCACAATTAATCCATAACAGCCCAGGATCAGCACCAAGGGGACACAGAACATGGCCACGGTCGTGCACATGCTGTAGATGAAATAGCTTCGCAGGTACTCGTCTGAGGTGGTGTCATAGCAGGTGGTGGTTTTGTTTTTCCGCACCTGGGTGCCGGTGTAGAAGAGGATGGGGGAGATCCCCACGACCACCACGAGCCACACCAGCACACTGATGTAGACGGCGTTCTTCTTCTTGAGCCTGCCCAGGGACTTGAGCGGATACACCACGCCGCTGTAGCGGTGCACGCTGATGCAGGTCAGGAACAAGATGCTGCCGTAGAGGTTCACGTGGAAGATGAACCTCTGCAGCTTACACATGGCATCCCCGAAGATCCAGTCTGTCTTATTAAAGTAGTAGAAGATGAGCGCAGGCAGAGTCAGCACGTACAAGAAGTCGGCCAAGGCCAAGTTGAACATGTACACGGAGATGCCGCTCCACGGCTTCATGTGGAAGACGAACATCCAGATGGCCACGCTGTTGCCCAGGAAGCCGATGATGAACACCAAAATGTAGACAGCCGGCAGGTAGTAGAACTGAAAGCCCGTCTTGGTCAGCGAGCATGTGTATGTGGAGGTGACGGCGGCGATGGAGGCGACTGTGCTGTTTCCCCAGGGAGAGCCCGGGCCGGCCACAAAGAGAGCATCCGTCCCGTTGGGGACAGCCGACCACAGCACCTCGGTCATTCTGTCCTCCCGGACTTAGGCAGCGGCTCCAAGGGACAAGCGGCGGCGTGAAGGTGGCGGCGGCGAGGGGAGCTGAGAGCATCGGAAAAACGGGGGAGCAGAAGGGAGCGGGCACCGGGGATCCCCGCGGGAGGGGGCGCGCTGGGGTTCGCCCACGCTGGCTCCAGCTCCACGTTCGCCGAGGGCCATGAAATCCGCCCCGGGACCAGGACCGAACCAGGCTGGCAGGCGGGACAGCAACTTCTCAGTCCAGCTGGCAGCGCCTAAATTACACAACGGGGAGCACAGGGCACTGCCAGCCTCCCACAACTTTCCGACTGCGCTTTCCCAAGGGGTGGCTAGTCCTCGCTAGAGGCTCAGCGAGGTCCAGCCAAACTCACGTGTTGCGCTCCGGCATGGGGATGGAGCTCCCCAGCCTCCTTCCCCCAAAGATCAACTCCGTTTGGACATCTTCCTTCTCCCAACCTTGCAAGCAAACAGCTCGACCCCAGGGTCCGCACTGCTTCCGCGTGGCTGCAGATTCGGGCGCTTTGGGATCCCGTCCGTTTGTCTTCAGTACTGCTCCGGGGCCCCTCTGCAGGCCCTGCAAGGTCCGGAGTGCAGGGGGCAGGCGGAGAGCCCCACTCCCGCGAGGGTGGGTGGAGTTTGGGCACCCGGGCGCTCCCCGGGAGGCGAGGGGCGTGTCTCCCCACCCCCCACCCCCAACAGCCCGCCTGGCTACCAGCCTGAGCTCTGCCCGAGCGTCCCCCCGAACCCAAGGCGTTTTCTGGGAATCCAGTCTCCGCTGTGGCTGCCCGCTGCTACGGAGTCGGCAGCGAGGACTAAGGGCGCGCCGGGTCAGGGTTGGCTGCGGAGGAGCGATTGGCAGCGAGGGCTGCCTTCGCTCTTCCGCCACTATCTCGGCAAAGTGAAGTTGCTGACACACAGGAAACCCTTCTGATCGCTCAGAGCCTCCTGCCTACAGTCCTAGAGCCCACCCGTCGGAGGCAGAAGTCTCTAGGGCCCTCCAGGACTACGCCAGGTGTTCGCAGGTTCCTAGCAGCCAGCCGTGCCCCGCTGGGAACGCCCTGGCTTTGCTGTGCGCCTCTGCACCCAGACCAGATTCCTGGCACAAGCAGGAACCTGCTAGTCGAAGAGAGCCCCAGCTTTTAAAGGCGAGAGTGTTGGGAGGGGGATGTGGATAATCTCTTTCTGCCCTTCTAGACTGCTTTGTGCTTTTTCTTTCAATATCGATGTTCTCCATTAACCAAATGCTCATAAACAGACTCCATTGGTAACGTCAACTTGAGAATTTCTGTAAGGGCTCTGTAACAATATTAGTTTATAGTACACGTTGCCCCAGCACAATTTAACTTGATGCCTATCACCTTCCGACAACACAAGCTCCCCAAATTCTCCTGTGCAGTACATTTCATTAATGATCAGAGGCTGCAATAAAAAGTAATTTTAAAATATTGTTCTAGGAATAACTTGAATATTAAATATGTTTTATATAAAATAGATGTAAAGGACCATTAGAACCCAGAGCGGTTAAGGTATGGTTTGGCGGTTTATCACCAATCCTGTCTCTTATGTGATTAGTCACAATTATCTCTAGTAAGTGCCTTAACAATAGAAGTTGGGACTTCCGGTTTTTTGAAAAACTTGTTTTCATGGTTTGATTGCATCAAAAATTTAGCCAATACATTTCAAAATTGTATTTAAGTTTAATTGGAAAGTAAATGAATTATTAGCTGTTCAGGGACATATTTCAATGGGCCCACCCAGGAATGTAACCTAGCACTTCTTGACATTTACTAATTAGTGGAATATTTTATATGAAATATTTACAAAAGCGTTTGCTCTTGGAGGAAAAAGAATCCAAAAAGGAAAAATCTGCAAACCACATACCATAAAGCTTTCTTTCTGGTCCTGGATGTTACACGGTAATTTTCTCTTTAAAAAGTGCTCAGGAAAATCAGGAGCTGCTTTGATAACACAAAGGAAAACTGCCTACGAGACCCAATGGTCCTTTGGAGAAACACCTCTAGAAAGGACCAGATCTAAACACATGGTATTGTGAACAAAATAGTATTTTGAACTGTGGTCAGTTGAACAGCAGGAAAAGAAATGCTAAAGCTAGAGTGAATAAGTCAAGTAAAGGGCACGAATGTTGTTTTGAAATGTCTTAATTTCTGAAATAAAAGCTACAGGCCTCTGTTTTCTCATCTATCCAATAAGGGAGTTGGATTTGATTATCTTTCATTTTTCACTTGTCTCCCAAATGAAGTGAATCTATAATTCTGAGCCTTAACATTTTCATATTGTTTGAGTGGGATGGTACTAACTGGGATGATGTTCCATTAAGACAGAGAAGGAAGCAAGGAAAACCATTAAGGGTTCCATTGATACTCAATAGGCCCTAACTCCTCACTGCTTTGCATTTTTCATTTGCAACATAAGAGGTATGTAACCTCACTCAGAAGTCCTTTGCAAATGCATTAACTCATAATGTGAGTGTTTTGAAATGTACACTTAGTTCAAATGCCATTAAGTACATTCGGAAAACTTGACATTGTACTTGGAATTTGGGGGAGATAGTTGTTCAGAGTATACGACAGACTTCTTTTTAATGATGTTAAAAAGGTAAATTTTGTAAACACTGCTGTTACATTCAGCATATTTAACTATATATTTACTATATATTTAAGTTATATTTTAAAACAAAATTGTGCCTTATGGAAATTATTTCCATGTATTCCATTATTTGTTGATAACTTTTTGTATTTATAAAACATTGGACAAGATTTAATGAAAGAATAAAATTAAAATCTAAGACCCAATAACATGTCATATTTATTGATCTTTGAATACCAATTATAAATGCCTTAAAGGTATGAAAAGAACATGGTATATAAATTTAAGCAACTCCCCCTAAATGCTTTGTATTAATTTGTTTTGTATTTGATAAATGACGTAAATGCCAACCTCTAATTGTCTAATTTAGCTGGAAATGCCAAGAACATTATAACTAACCATAATAATAATGTGTAACAGCCCTGGCTGGTGTAGCTCAGTGGATTGAGCGCAGGCCTGAGAACCAAAGGATTACGGTTCGATTCCCAGTCAGGGCACATGCCTGGGTTGCAAGCCAGTTCCCAGCAGGGGACGCATGAGAGGCAACCATACACTGATATTTCTCTCCTTCTCTCCTTCCCTTCCCCTCTAAAGATTAAAAAAAAAAAAAACTAAAAAATTTTTTTTAAAATAACGTATAACAATAATAATAAGCCTTTCTTGTATACTTAGCAGTGTGCATATCCAACAAGAATTATTATCTTTAATCCTTAAAAATATATTATAATAATAATTGGCAATTGTATTCCTATTTTATGAGTGATGAAACTAAGGCACAGAGATGTTAACTAACTTTTCCATGGTCACACAGTAAAACTGGGAGTTAAACCTAAGCCATCTATCCCCAAAGCCCACACATTTAACTGCTAACTCTATAATGTAATACACCCAAGTGCAGGGCATTGATAGGAATATGAACTTTTAGTGATCTGTACAGTTGAGCATAGAAGGGGTTATTCCCAGAGACTTGTATCAGGAGAGAAAATTTTGAGCCAGCTCTTGAAAGATGCTGATAGTCAAATAGTATTTAAGAGACTTCCCAAATGTTATACTTCTCTACTTACACTTTTAAAAATAGCCAACAATTTGTATAAGATCTGAGAAGGACTTGCAATCATGGGAAAGTCAGATCTGTTTAGCTTCAGACACATAAACAAAAAAAAGGCTGCTCTTCTTGTATTTACAGAGATTCTCATAACCATCATTAGGAAATCACTTCTTTCTCCTTCCCTAAAAATCACAGAAAATCCAACAGTCATTGAGGATGGAAAGATCTTTGAAAAAATTCTAATCAAGGGCCACAAGCATAAAAAGGAAAAAAAACTTCGGATAAACATAAAATATAAAGTGTCTCAACTTTAAAGTTGAGACTAAGAAATATGAGATTAAATAAACATAATGCTACAAATGCTAAACCTAATTTGGGTGGCCCTGTGAAAGAAGGGAGAGCCAATGAGCAGGACGCCTGTGAAGATTTCACAGTTAAGAGGCACCGAGACCCTGATTTAGGAGTTAATGGCATCCTTCGAGAGATTCTTCTAACTATATCAAGTAAGATGTGATAGCTCCCGAGATGTACCTTAGGAAAGTAAGGAAACTGCTGTGCTCCCCAGGAAGAAAATAGGAGAAAGAAATAGAAGAAAGGGTCTAAGGGTTCACAGCCAGTGTCCCCCAATGAAGAAAGAGAAGGCACGAGGGCTGAGGTGGAATGGAAGTAGAAAGTGGACGAGGAGCAAACCGAGAAAGAATGAAAGGATTGTCCTGTGCTGTGAAGGGCCCAGCTGCTCCTATAAATTATGCACTTGTCATGGATCCAATTGGTAGACTTCCTGAAATTTATTTCATTAAGAGTTACAGCAGGGGTTCAGGACACAGAAGAGGTGACAGCAGGGTTGCTCCAAGGTTGGAATGAGAATAGGAGACCAAGAGACCAGGGTGGCCTTGGGGAAGACAGGGGAGACAGAAAATGGGAGGGAGACGGGGAGCAGGGAAGTGCGGGAGGGGACGGAGGAGAAAGCAAAGCACTTGCTTAGAAACAGAAAATTTCACTGAGCATTGCTTTTCAATATTTTAGCTGTAAATCAGGGTGGGTGTTGGGACAGGGGTGTAGGAGGTGATGAGATGACACAGGCTGCATGTCCATGTCGAGTATTTGTCCCTTGGCAGATGACCCCGAGCTAGGTTTTCCATCTGCACTCTAGCACTTGCAGGAACCTATAAAAGCCCGGGCCACTTATCTCTTCTTCCGTCCTTCAGAAAGTTTCTTGCTCCCAGAACTGCTTTCCTGTATTCCCTCTTTAATATTTACTTCCCTTATTCCCATCCTTGTGAAGCCCTGAGTCCCTAGTCTTGGGCACTTCATAATATTTTCAAGAGAATTCTATAAAATCCAGGAGAAAAGGCTCTGGGCCTGACTTTGTAGCCTCAGTCTTCCTCTAATTATCCTTTTCACTAAATATTCACTTTGCTCTCTTTGTCTCTGACCTGTCTGGGTTCACTAAGGCATGTCTTCCAACATTTACTGATAACAGATTAGAAATGCTATATTACATGCCAGTTCTTTTACAGTTTCCTTACACATTTAGCTTTTTAAATGGACAGGGAAATAAATGTTCATAAA
>PVKM010008963.1:0-37883 GCA_004027735.1 Carollia perspicillata | reverse complement strand
AGAGGAGACAGACGTTTTCTTCGCACTAAAAGAGCCCACAGTGTGCAGAGGACTGGAGGAAGCACTGGGAACGGTGGCACAGGCACTGAACACGCTGGGACCTTTCGATGGGCTCCTTGGTTTTAGCCAAGGGGCTGCGCTAGCAGCCTTTGTGTGTGCCCTCGGCCAAGCAGGCGATCCCCGCTTCCCCTTGCCAAGGTTTATCATCCTGGTATCTGGTTTCTGTCCCCGGGGCCTTGGCCTCCAGGAATCCATCCTGCAGGGCCCCTTTTCGCTGCCTTCACTCCATGTTTTCGGAGACACTGACCGAGTCATCCCCTGTCAGGAGAGTATGCAGCTGGCTAGCCGATTCACTGGATCTATCACTCTCACCCACTCTGGTGGCCATTTCATTCCAGCAGCTGCACCCCAGCGCCAGGTCTACCTGAAGTTCTTGGACCAGTTTGCAGAGTGAAAGATCAATGAACGCCTAGGTTCCCGTCTCCTCCTTCCCACCCCCAGTTGGGACACAGAATTTGGGGTAGCCTCTATGATCCCTGCCCTCCCCTTCTCCCTACCCTGGAATCTCCACCGTTGTTAGTGTCCCTCACCATCTCCAATTAAGAGACAAATATCAATTCTTAAAACCCAGATCATATAAGCCCAGGTCTGCACTCAAGAAAACGGGGAGCAGGAGGCATTACTGGACTTTCACCTTGGTATCTGGTACTCCAACATGGAAAAAGCAGGGGCTGGCACCATTGTGACTGCCACAAAATAAAGTGGTGATTTAGATTTTGAGCATCTTTTTCCTGATACAGGAAAAACACAGACATTTCCCCATCTGCACCACCTCCAGGGCAGCTCCAAGCAGACAGGTGTTTCCGGTTAGGACCCCCCCCAGGAGAGGCTCGTGTATGTGTGCACACATACACGCACACGTTTTTGGTGGAGGTCTTCAGTACCACCCTGAAGGAAAGGTGGTCTTGCTGACTGAATCAGGTAAGGATTTATATCAGAAGTTCTAGGAAAAGATTACCAGACAAGGCTCCACCTGGACCATCCTGAGTTGAGGCTTCTTCCATCGCGATCCCTGACAGCTGTGTGCTGGCCTTTTGTCAGACCCTGGCTTCTTGTGTTCTCTGCTTTCTCCTCCATAACCGCCTTGGCTCCTGTGAACTATGAGCTCAAAGGGTGGGATGGTGATAAACCTTGGATGGAGGCCAAAGATAGAGGAAACCCTTTGCAAACTTGCCCCCATCTGCAGAGTTTCTGAGATTGATGCTGCACCATAGTGGTCCCAGCTAAAGCCCGAGCCGCCCATTGGGTTTGCGATTATTTGTAGGTACCCTAAAGCTTGCCCGCTTTTAGTCATTCCCCTACTTTCAGCACCCCACCTTCTGCCCCTGCTGCTCTCTGACTCCAGCCCTACCTCCACAGGCTCACCAACTTGCTCCTCTTCTAGAACATCCAAACAGATCCTCTCTATGCCCCAAGCATGGCTGCCCCTGGGGGTTTAAGTCATGGAGAAGAAACTAAGTTTGGGGATGCGGCACAAACACTCCAGCCCAACCTGAGACAACCAGACTATCAGTCCTTAAATCACCCCAGATTCTGAGTTCTGCTCTGTAGACAGTAGCTGTCCAAGATAATTTTCTTTTTAAAGCTGGAGTTACCTGCCTAGACAGGCCCAGTTTACTGGGTTTGGGACCTTTACAGCAGAAAGTGAGGGTGTGAAGAAAGTTCTTTGCCACAGCTCTCTGTCTCTGCCTTGCTCTTGGTATATTTTTATTTTTTATTGTACTTTTCTTTTTTAAATATTATATTTCTTTATTTTTAGACAGGGGAAGGAGAAAGAATGGGAGAGAAACATCAGTGTGTGGTTGCCTCTCATGTGTCCCCCACTGGGGACCTGGCCTGCAACCCAGGCATGTGCCCTGACTGGGAATCAAACCAGCGACCCTTTGCATCACAGGCCTGTGCTCAATCCACTGAGCTACACCAGCCAAGACTGTACTTACTTTCTTTAGAGAGAGAAGGGAGAGAAACATCGATCAGTTGCCTCTCTGCACCCCAACCAGGGACCAAACCCGCAACCCTGGCATGTGCCCTGACTGGGAATCAACTGATGACCCTTTAGCTTTGTGGGATGACTCAACCGAGCCACGCCGGGCAGGGCCTTGCTCTTGTGTAAAGGGGTCTCTTCCTTGGTAAAAGGGGAGTCTAAAATGGACTGAATCATTCCTACAGACCTGTTGGATTTGGCTCATACAATTTTAGAAAAAATCGGATTTATGGAATTTAAACTTTTAGTAATTTCACAGAAAAACTAGGATTCCTGGCTTCTCTGGAAATAAGCGGTTTGAAGTGGACACAGTAGCTCTGCAGTTCAGGATTCACAAGCTGCCATGGCAACCACAGGCTGTCCCTGTAGCAAGGTCCCAAGAAGTGAAAACGATGGCTTGTGTACTACAGCTACTGGTACTTGGGTTACTGTGAAGGTTGAAAGAGAGAGGAGATAAATCAGGGAATGAATTTTAAGCCAGGGCTTCAAGTCAGAAGGGTGAATGAAGGTAGAGCTGAGCAGTAGAAGCACTCGTGCCTGGGATGAGAATCTTCCCCAGGAACCACAAAGTCCCCCTGAAGGGGCAGGTCATGTGACCCACTGGTTCCAACAAGTGGGAGACACTGTTGCCTGGCATCATGCCCTCCAGGAACAGTTGAGAATCCTAGGGGGTCTGTGTACAGCCCCCTGCACTCCCCCACCCACACACAAAGATTCTGTGGACCGTTTGCATCTGCATTATGTTAACCCTTGATTCCTGGACCAAACTCCAGATCCGCGGAGTCAATCACTGGGACCCAGGCATCTACTTTGACAAGCTATCTGGCTATTTTCATGCAATATGACATTTGGAAACCACTGCTTAGAGAGTAGGATGTAAGTCTCTGTTGATGTTATTTGATAAAAGCCTGTTATTTGATTCTCAGGCATCCCACTAGGGAGGGGGAGCAAGCTCTCAAGAATCAATGATCTAACATTCTCCATTTGTAACTAAGGAATAGGAGATCCAGAGGATAGAAAGAGCAATGGCATTTATTGAGTGCTATATATGCCAGTCATTGTGATAACTAGAGCTTTATAGTTGTCTAATCTTCACAACTTCTGAGGGAGATACTATTATTAACTTTACAACTGAGAAGACAGGTACGGAGAGGCTAAGTAACTTACCCAAAGTTAGTTCAGATTCAAGAACTCTCAGGATTGACCTTTACTAGCCATTGTTTTCTCTGCTGCCCCATAGAAGGTGAGTAGAGGCCACCACTCACTACTGTTGAGCTGTCTTCTCCCGGCCTCGCCTCCCTAATCCATAAAGTAAGTTGGGGGTGGGGTGCATTAAATGATTTCCAAGATACTAAAAAACTCTTTAACGTTGTATAGTCAGTCTTCTGGTTATTTTTCCCTCTGACCACCTTCTCCAGGTGGGGTCCAAATGCAAAAGACTTGGTCTCTTCTTTTCAAGAACATGGCTGCATTTCTCTTACCTACCTTTCAGTCTACTTTAGATCCCTGAAGCGAATGGAAGAGTCCCTTGGCAATGAGCCTCTCAACAGCCCCAGTCCCGAGGTCCTGCTCAGACAGCAACTGAGAATCTTAGGAGGCCCCCTCCCTTGTTCATTCTGCCTAAGTGTCCAGACCTGGGGTCTCCCCAACACCCCCCAACACACACACACACACAAAGACATAGTAGCCTAATAGAATAATACTTAAGAGCAAAATAGCATTTTGCAGTTTTAAATGGCTTTTACTTACATCATCCTATTTGGTCCTCACATCAGGCTTGCCCAAAAGGATCATCTCATTTTACAGAGATGACCCCTTAAGTAACAACCAGTTGGTGACGAAGCTGGGTTGGACCGCCTGCTTCGTCGTGCATGCTCCCACCTACACGCATTGCATCTGCCCGCGATGTCCACTGGATTCCAGAATCCACTGCATTTTAATATATGACCCCAGGGTCCCTGGGTGGGAGGAAGGCAGCAGGTGAGTGCCGATTAGCTGTGAAACCGGCACCAACTGTCTTAGAAGTTTAGAAGAGGAGGGGTAAAAATAAAAACGAAGAAAAGGAGGGGGTATGGAAAAGTAAAGAAAAATTGGATTAATTGTTGGCAGGGCTGGGTTGCATTAATCATTCTCAGTACTGTCCCTAGGGAAGTCTTGCACCTAATATCCAACAGTCAACCCCTACCGTAGGTGACGTTGGTGGCAGTAGATGACCTACACAACGTTTTTGAAGAGGTCATCGCTCACACTTCGCTGGCACAATAGGCCCCTATGATTCGCTCCCCCTCTTTAGGGCTAATTTGAGGTAGTCTCCAACTGGGATCCGGCACCTAGAGATAGACGAAGGGGAGGATGTTGGTAAGTTCAGACAACACTTCCTGGGCCTGGTTAACTTTACAGGCCCACTGGCTTTCTGAGGTTTGGGAATCTTCCTTTATCCTACACGGTTCAGAGGAGCAGAGCGGGGAGAGGAATGAAGGGAGGCTGCAACTCCATCAGAAATTGGGTTCAAGAATTACTCTGCCCTCTGCCTACTCAGCTAAGGGTCCTCAGAAGAATACGACTGTGGCATATTTAGGAAAACTTTCCTCTATCGACCCACTTCAGTCTCCAGGAGGCAAACATTTTGTTCTTGCCTCAGGGTCCCAGCAGTCTCCCTCCCACAGAGGCGCTAAAAAGGACCCAAACTTCATAACTGCCCCTTTTCTCGCCATCCCTGTCTGCAATACCTTGGCCAGGAGAACAAAACAGTCACTGAGCTGGATGAGCAGACAGAACTCCGCTCACCCCGCTTCCTTCTCCGCTCGGGTGGAAGCGTGGCCATTAGACCCTGGAGGAGCCCGCCTGCCTGCGCCAAAACTCCCGCCACCCCCGCAGACACCTTGGATTTTGACTCGCCTCCCCCGCCTCCTCTTCCTCTAGGTCTGCCCCTTGCTGGGCTGGCAGCGAGCGGCGTGGCGCGGCGCGTGGGCGTGCTGCGGGGCGACCATGGCTGTAGACTGTTACCTCCGGTTCCCACAGTAACAATCGAAAGCCACGGTTGCCCTGGAGACGCGGGGGCGGGGCGCGCGGCCGCTCCAGTCGGGCTGACGTCAAGCCTGCGGGTGGGGGGGCGGGGGCGGCGCACGCGGCAGCAAGCCTGCGCCGGACTGCTGCGGGGCTGTGCGCTGTGTGTGGGCCCGCCACCCCTCGCAGCCCCTGGGGACCAGAGAAGGGACGCCTGACGGCGGAGCGTGCGCTGGATCAGCACCGCGGACAGCGGCGGCGCGAGCTGCGAGCATGGGGCTGAGGACCCCAAGGACAGAGGGGGGGGAGCGCGGCAGGTGGCCGGGTCCGAGGTCCTGGGGCGGGGCCAGGCGTCGGTGGCCGTGCCTGGAGACTGTCACTGAGGGTGGCCCCGGGCAGTACGCAGTCCATAGCCAAGGTGCCAGCGCGCTGCCCGCGGAAGGAAGGGGCGCAGGGGAGTGCCTCCGTCACCCGCAGCTGGGGGCGCTGCTGCTCTTCCTCCCCCGCGGCTCCCATCTTTCTCGGCCCCAGCGCTCGCGGACGGGCACGAGGCCCCTGACGTCAAAGCCCTGTGACGTCAAAGGTGTCCCTGCTGAAAGACACTTCCGGCGGCGTGGGTGGGGGTGGGGCGGGGCTGTCTTGCCAGGGCCCCGCCCCCGCCTGGTCCTGAGAGGACAGCTCCTCGCGCAGAGGCGGGAGGCTGTCGCTGTGCTTGTGAACCCGCCGACGGGACGCAGAAGCACCGGCCCGGAGGGAAGGGGAAGCGGCACCCCGGCTGAATGCAGGGCGGGGGTCCCAAGAAATCCGCAGCCAGTGCCTGGCTCAGCCGGCCGGGGGCAGCGAGGCTGAGTCACCGCGCTGCGGGGAGGGTTAGGAGGGGGTGCGTCTCCTGAGGCGCCAGCATCTTTGCCCCACTTTCTGGGGGGGATGGCGCAGGAACCCCAGGAAAAGCCGGGGGGACTCTGGGGTCCGTCCTCTGTTCGCTGTTCTTCCGAAGTGGCCGCTTCTCCATCAGGGCAAGCGCTGCAGAGTGTTCTGTGTGCGCCTCCGGCCGGGGCGCCAGCAGCTGCAAGGGAAGCCTCGCCCCAGCCCCGTCCCCAGCCCCACCCCACAGGAGCCCCCCCCAGCCCGCCGCCCACCGCTCTCCTCACTGCCCTCCTGTCCGTGCCTGTCGCCTGTCGGTCAGTCAGTCCCGCTTACCTGTCCGGCTGCGTCGCGCCAGCGCCCGCTCGCCGCCTGCAGCCCGGCTGGCGCCGCGGCTTTTATAGTCGCGCGTAGTACTCGTGCGGCGGCTCATTCATGCAGCCGGCTCCTACACACTGACGCGCTGCCGACGTCAGCGGGGAATTTAGGAAACGGGAAGAGGGGCTATTTATAGTGGCGGGGGGGGGGGGACCTAGGCGATGGGGAGCCGGGCGGGGGAGGCGGAGGCCCGGAAGCAGGAACAGGGAGGGGGCGCCCGAGCCCCTGATCCAGTCCACGAGGGGCCCGCGGGAGCGCAGCGTCGGGAGGTGGGATAGGCCCCTCGCGTATCCGTTCACTTTGGGACACCTGGGGCGCAACCCTAGCCCCCCGCCCGGGTCTTCCAAGGTCCTCATCCTGTGCTCCCCACTCCCCCGCCTCAGTTCCTCCACCCGACGGCCCTGTGACGTCACAAGGTGCCCCGCGGCGGCACCCCAGCGGCCCTGAGGTGTCATCCTGGGGCGGGGGCAGGAGAGGGAGCTGGACCCTCGGAGAGCAGCGTCTAGGGCCGTGGTGTAGGGAGTGGAGCGGGGAAGAGCAGGGGGGCTCAGGGGCCTTGGAAGTCTTTGTAGGAGGAGGCCGGGCCTGGAAGGAATGCCCCGGGCAGGGGTGGGGGGTGGTCAGGGTACCATCGGGAGCTGGAGACCCGAGGCAAGGCAGAAAAATTGAGTAGGGTGGCTTGGACTCACCGGATATGAGCAAGGGGGGCTCCTCTGTGGGGGAGTTGGGCAAAAGGTGGTAGGAGAAGGGGAGTGAGAGGGAGAGGAGCCAGGAGAACAGGTCTGCAGTGTCCGTTTCACAGCCTGGCACCCAGCGAAATGAGTTTGGGACCCATTTGTGGAATGACGGGCATGGGCAGAGCTCGTATGCGGGTGGTAATGAGTGAAGGAGACCACGCGCTCAGCAGCAGCTTGGCCACAGGGTTCTCAAGGCTGTGGCCGAGCAGGGACCGCCTCCTGGAAGGCAGAATTGGCAGGAAGTGGACGTGCCCTGCGGGGCAGAGTTTCTCTGGACAGCGGCAGGGAGATGAGCGATCTTGGCCCAGCCTGCCTCCGTCAGTTGAGAAGGACTCTAAGGGAGGCAGGGAGTGTGTGAGAGAAGTGGGGTTGGGGCGGAGGAGGGACAGGGCCAGGCCAGAGCAGGTGGAACGGGTGCAGGGCGGGGAAGGTCAAATGAAATCCACAGGGGGGCAGCTAGGCCGGGGGGCAGGTCCGTGAGACCCGCCCACTTAGATGTAAGCACAGCTTGGGGCAGTGAGTTAACTCGGGAAGCCGGTTTCTGGGAAGAGTGTTAAAGAAAAACACGCACAGTAGGCAGAGGGGACACGGGGTTGGGTCACAGTGGACAGACCCTGCTGCGCAAAAGAGACACAGGGCTAAGGAACTCCTCACGGGGCTCAGATTTGGCCCCGCCAAAGGGTAAAATGCAGCGCAGGAAAGAGGTCAGAGGCGCCCTTCAGACCCTTTGCGATCTGGCCGCCCTGAGTTCTTTCTTTGCCTCCAGGCTTTGTCCCGGGGGTTATCTTCTCCAGAAACACCTCCTGCTGGGGCGGGGGGGGGGGGACTCCTATTCATGCATCAAAGCCCGGCTTTAAGAGCTCGTCGGAAGAGCCTTCCGGTGTCCCTCTAGCGCTCCATTCACCTTTCCCTCTCAGCGCACAGCAGGTCCCTCTGCCCACAGAGGCTGCAGCTCGGGAGCCCCCCATTTTCATTCTTGGAACCCCACCACTTCACTGTTGAGAGTACCATGGGTAGACGGAAGAGAAGATCGGGATAAGGTTGACCCAGAACACGGAGTAGAAGCTGGGTGCGGGCAGACTCAGGACGCGGTGCGAATGAGAAGGACCTGTAGAGACCAGGAGCCGCCTCCTGGGCCCCGAGGCCTTGAAGTCTCCAGCAGAGGAAGGGGAGTCTCTGATGGGCGACCGAACCCTTGGTGTCTGTCTGGGACCGCGACGTCCCCTCAATGTGTGACTCAGCCACTACCTCTGTGAGGGACTTGGGGGGCTGATGACCGCTCCCGGCGCGGCGAGCGCGGTCCCCACCCGCGCAGCAGCCCTGAGTGGTTGCTAAGCTCTCCAAGGCCTTGGGAGAGACGAGATCTGGGCGAACCTCACCGGTTACTATGGTAACTCTGCGCCCCAGCCTCTCCCGCCACCGCTGAGGGAGGCGCAGCCAATCGTAAGCTGCAGATGGTCTCGGAGACCCACTCCCACCCTTCACGTGTGGGCGGGGGTCAGGAGGTGGGGGAGGAGGCGGAGCGTGGGCCGCGGCGGGACCTGGTGCTGCTACCAGCCCGGTGCGGCTGTCGCGCCGCGCGGGAACACTTCCGGAGTAGCCCAGCGGGTGCCCGCGCACCAGTGCCGGGTCCGCTCCCTCCCAGAAGGGGAGTCACTTGCCAGACTGGCCTTCACGTGGGGTGCGGGACCTTGCTTCCGCAAGGCTGCAGGCCCTCCTGTCCCGTTTCTTTTGGCTCGCTGGGTTGGAGGCAACGTCGTCCAATAGGATCCCTCAAAACGGCTCGCTTGGGCAATCTTCGGGCTGGAGTCGCTTCTGCCAGACCCTCAAGAGGTGTTGTCCAGCCATTCCCAGTCGAATATCCTGGGGGCCCTCCAGAGACCAAGTTCAGGGCCAGCTGTCTGGGAACCCTTTTCCCCAGGTTCACGGAGGGCTCTACGTGGCAGCCCCCGGGAGTATCCCAGAGAGTCAGGCAGGACTCGATCTCGGGGAGAGGTCAGCTGTGTAAACCTCTCGAGGTCTGTGCAAACACAGGCGCCCGCGGGTGTCAATACCTGGAGAGGATCTAGGTGCAAACGGGCTTATTCTCTGCACACCTAACCCATGTGTCTGAGTGAGGGTGGGTGTGCTTGGGGGTGGGCAGAAATAGTCCCATCCAGGAATGTCTAAGGAGATCTTGTCTATTTTCTTCTCCCTTAGGATTTTCGTAACCTCTTTCCCACCATCTACTGTCACCAGAGTCTCCTTTTGAGGGCAGGACTTCTCCGAATTGGGGCAATGTGAGAATCTGGAAATATGTACACGGAAGCGTTTAGTTCAAAACCCCGGGATGTGTGGGGCTCAAAGATTCGGGGCTTGGGTGTCCAGATGGGCACCTCTGGGAGGGTGAACCCGCAAATAGGCCCCCCTCCCGGATCCTGCTGCGCATCTGCGCGCCTCCAGCCCAGGTGCGCGGGAGGGAGGTCGTGGCTGCGCTGCGCAAAGCCCCGCGTGGCCGCGAGGTGGCGCCATAGCTGCAGCCAGAGCCCGCCGGCCCGGGCCGCTCCAGATAAGAGTGTGCGGAAAGCGCGGCGGGGCTGAGACGCGACCAGGACGCGGGGAGGACGGACCAGCAGGACAGACCGACCGGGGGCCCGGCGGGTGGAGGGCAGCACAGCGCAGCCACGTCCCCCCTGGATCCGCCGGTAGCCGGGCCCGGGGCTTCCGACATGCCCCCCAGGTGGGTCGTCGGGCTGGGGACCGGGAGAGACAGGGGACCCGGGCAGCGCGGTCCTCGCGCTCTGGCCGCCTCGGGTGCATCCTCCGGTGCGAGCGTCCCAACGCGGCTGGCGTTCGGAGCTCCGGGTGTCGCCCCTGGAGGACTCAAGACCACCGGGTCGCTGCTCTGCGCCGGGTTCACGGCGGGGTCAGCGGCCGGGGCCAGCTCTGCCCGCACATGGGCTGGAGAGGCGAGGGGAAGGGAAGGGGAGAGCTGGCGGGCGGGGCTGGCAGGGGCGCTGCCCTGGCACAGCTCGGCGCCTGGCAGCGGGGCGGGTGGGGCGCCGGCTGGGAGCTGCCACCGCCGCAGGGAGGGAGGCCCGGCCCGCCGTGGCCGCAGGTAACGGGCCGCGAGGCCCTGCGGGCCAGGCGGGAACAGTGGGGGCGGCGGGCGGGCGGGCGGGCAGGGCAGCTCGGGGCTGGGCTCAGGCCCCGCCGCTGCCCGGCTTGCTGAAATGGGGGGCGAGAGGGAAAGCTGGGAGCCCGGGGACTGGGGCTGACGCGCCCCTCCCGGCCTGTCTGAAGTTGGGAAACTTTTTCCTAAGTTTGGGGCGGCCGAGCTCCGGTGGAGAAGGGGCCGAGGGGAGCTGGGGAGGGAGGCGCCGGGCTGCGAACGCAGACCTAAGGCCGACGCCAGGCCGGGGCTCGGGTGGGGCGCAGGCCGGGGTCAGGGCCGCAGCCGGCTGCGCGCCGTGCCCGCCCGGGGCGCTGCCCCCTCCCTCCCCTGGGAGCAGCGTGGCTCCCCCCCTCCCCCCCACCTGCTTCCTGCCTCAGCCTCCTGCCCCGATATAACGCCCTCCCCGCGCCGGGGCCCGGCCTTCGAGCTCTGCCCGCCACCGCAGCGGCTGCCTCCGCTCCCCGTGCGGCAGCCGCCGTCCGGCCCCAACCAGGGCCTGACAGCCCCCGGCCGGGGCGGCGCCACGGCGCCCACGGCGCTCCCCTCCTCCGGATCACTTCCCCCAACTGGGGCAACTTCTCCCGAGGCGGGAGGCGCTTTCCTCTCGGCTCCCTTAGATCCCACTCGGGCAAACTTCTCGGCCCTGAATGACTTTTCCTGAAGCGGACATTTTCCTCAAATCGGGTAACTGTCTGCGAAAGGGTCACTTCGTCAGAACAGTTTTCTCCTTCGAAGCCCGCAGAACCCGGCCTGTGTGCCCGGGGCCCCTGGGCAAGGGGGTGCAGGCCAGCCGGGCCTCCTTGCCGGCAGCCGCTGTCCTGCTCCCTCTGGCCCGGGCCGCCCGCCCGGGCTTCCACACTCGGAGGCCACTCGTCCTCCAGGGCCCGGGCTGGGGGTGCTCCGTGCTCTGGCCTCGCTGAGGGGAAGGGGAAGTGGAGGGGAGAGGCGCCGGCCTGGGAACCGGCAGCGAGGGCTCATGCGGCCCTGACCCGACTGGCTGTGTCCCCGCAGGAGATTGTGCTGGGCAGACGATGCTGGACACGATGGAGGCGCCCGGCCACTCGAGGCAGCTGCTGCTGCAGCTCAACAACCAGCGCACCAAGGGCTTCTTGTGCGACGTGATCATCGTGGTGCAGAACGCCCTCTTCCGCGCGCACAAGAACGTGCTGGCGGCCAGCAGCGCCTACCTCAAGTCCCTGGTGGTGCACGACAACCTGCTCAACCTGGACCATGACATGGTGAGCCCGGCCGTGTTCCGCCTGGTGCTGGACTTCATCTACACCGGCCGCCTGGCTGACGGCGCAGAGGCCGCGGCGGCAGCGGCTGTGGCTCCGGGGACCGAGCCGAGCCTGGGCGCCGTGCTGGCCGCCGCCAGTTACCTGCAGATCCCCGACCTCGTGGCGCTGTGCAAGAAGCGCCTGAAGCGCCACGGCAAGTACTGCCACCTGCGGGGCGGCGGCGGCGGCGGCGGCGGCTATGCACCCTACGGGCGGCCGGGTCGGGGCCTGCGGGCCGCCACGCCCGTCATCCAGACGTGCTACTCGTCCCCAGCCGGGCCTCCGCCGCAGCCCAGCACCGAGCCGCCGTCGGGCCCGGAGGCCGCAGTGAACACGCACTGCGCCGAGTTGTACGCCTCGGGCCCTGGCCCTGCAGCCGCTCTCTGCGCCCCGGAGCGCCGCTGCTCTCCGCTCTGCGGCCTGGACCTGTCCAAGAAGAGCCCGCCGGGCTCCGCGCCTCCGGAGCGGCCGCCGGGCGAGCGTGAGCTGCCTCCTCGGCCAGACAGCCCTCCCAGCGCTGGCCCCGCAGCCTACAAGGAGCCACCACTCGTGCTGCCGCCGCTGTCGTCACTGCCCTTCCAGAAGCTGGAGGAGGCCGTACCGCCTCCGGATCCGTTCCGCGGTGGTGGCGGCAGTCCGGGACCCGAGCCCCCCGGCCGCCCCGACGGGCCCAGCCTCCTGTACCGCTGGATGAAGCACGAGCCAGGCCTGGGCAGCTACGGCGACGAGCTAGGTCGGGAGCGCGGGTCCCCCGGCGAGCGCTGCGAGGAGCGCGGCGGGGACCCAGCCACATCGCCCGGGGGACCCCCGCTCGGCCTGGCGCCACCGCCGCGCTACCCAGGCAGCCTGGACGGGCCTGGTGCAGGCGGCGACGTGGACGACTACAAAAGCAGCAGCGAGGAGACTGGCAGCAGCGAGGATCCCAGCCCTCCCGGCGGCCACCTCGAGGGTTACCCATGTCCACACCTGGCTTATGGTGAGCCTGAGAGCTTCGGTGACAACCTGTATGTGTGCATCCCGTGTGGCAAGGGCTTCCCCAGCTCCGAGCAGCTGAATGCGCATGTGGAGGCGCACGTGGAGGAGGAGGAGGCGCTCTATGGCAGGGCTGAGGCGGCCGAGGTGGTGGCGGGAGCCGCCGGCCTCGGGCCCCCTTTTGGAGGCGGTGGGGACAAGGTCGCTGGGGCTCCGGGCGGACTGGGCGAACTGCTGCGGCCATACCGCTGCGCGTCGTGCGACAAGAGCTACAAGGACCCGGCCACATTGCGGCAACACGAGAAGACGCACTGGCTTACCCGGCCCTATCCATGCACCATCTGTGGGAAGAAGTTCACGCAGCGCGGGACGATGACGCGTCACATGCGCAGCCATCTGGGCCTCAAGCCCTTCGCGTGCGACGCGTGCGGCATGCGCTTCACGCGCCAGTACCGCCTCACTGAGCACATGCGCATCCACTCGGGCGAGAAGCCCTACGAGTGCCAGGTGTGCGGCGGCAAGTTCGCTCAGCAGCGCAACCTCATCAGCCACATGAAGATGCATGCCGTGGGGGGTGCGGCCGGCGCGGCCGGGGCGCTGGCGGGGCTGGGGGCGCTGCCCGGCGTCCCCGGCCCCGATGGCAAGGGCAAGCTCGACTTCCCCGAGGGCGTCTTTGCCGTGGCCCGCCTCACGGCTGAACAGCTGAGCCTGAAGCAGCAGGACAAGGCGGCCGCGGCAGAGCTGCTGGCGCAGACCACGCACTTCCTGCACGACCCCAAGGTGGCGCTCGAGAGCCTCTACCCACTGGCTAAGTTCACTGCGGAGCTGGGCCTCAGTCCGGACAAGGCGGCCGAGGTGCTGAGCCAGGGCGCGCACCTGGCTGCCGGGCCTGACGGCCGGACCATCGACCGTTTCTCCCCCACCTAGGGCGCCCCTTGCCAGCCCTCATCGTCGCGGCCGCGTAGCCCCGACCAGCGCCTCCAGGGAGCAGCGGCGGCAGCGAGCAGGCAAACCGAGCCGGGACTGTACAGTAGCAGCGGCCGCAGCACCGCAGTGGCGGCGGCCCCACCTCTCTGCGGCCTCACCTGGCCTCACTGCTTTGTGCCTTAGCCCGGGGATGGGGGTTAGGGGAAAACCCCGGGACGGGGTGGGTTGGGGGAAGGGAGATTTATATTTTTGATATCAGCTTTGACCAAAGGAGACCCCCGGCCCTTCTCCGCCTCTTCCTGTGGTTCGTCGGCCCCCTCCCCAGGCTCCGTGCTGCTCCTGGGGGTAGGGGTGTCACTGTCGGGACGCTCCCAGCCCTACCTCCGGCCCTTGCGACCACACCCATTCTCACTGTGAATCTCCCCGCTGGGGTCGGAGCGTCGGGCAGAGTTGGGGAGCTGGGAGGGGACTGAGCCGGCCGGAGGGCCCCCTGCCCCCCGCTCCCGCCCGCCCCGGGACTGATAATGTGAAGTTCCTCATTTTGCACAAGTGGCACTAGCCCCAGGGCCAACCCTTCCCTCCCTCTGAAGTCGGGGGGCCGAGACAGTCCTGCCTAGCGCGTCTCCCACTCCTGCGGTGTCCCCTCCTCCCTTCCCTGGGGCCCCCGGACCATATTTATTGCATGCGCCCCGGGCAGTCCCGCACCCCAAGCCCAGGTTGGGCTGGGCTGGAACGTGGTCTCTTTAGCTCCCTCTTCTTTTGTATATTTTCTACCTTGTACACAGGCTCTTCCAGAGCCGCTTCCATTTTCTATACTCGAACCGAACAGCAATAAAGCAGTAACCAAGGACCTGGACCCTCAGCTCTCTCCCAGCCTGCACTGGGACCTGGCTGCCAGCACCAGGGTGGGTGGAGGGACGACATACCCGAACCTCACACGGGTGCAGAGGCTTGGAGGCTTGGACGGTCTTCCCTCCCCAGTCCCAGAGACAGATCAGCAAGAGGTCAGGTATGTTTCATAACTGAAAATTTATTAAGGAAACAAAACCAGGGCTGCAAATAGGACAGAAAGGAAAGCCGATCTCCCACCCACCCAGTCATTAGCCTTCATCCAGGGGACAGGATCTCAAAGGAGAGACTGGGGTCACTGCACCCCAAAGAGCCCAGTCTTCTGAGTCTCTGGGGGACTAGTACCCCCAAACCATTGGACGTGGCTCTCCTGCGCAGTCCTCCTTTCTGGCATAATCTTGGGCCTCCGGAGGGCACAGCCTTGCTCCCGGCCTCTGCCAGGCTACACAGTCAGACAGGGGTTCTGGGGGATGCCCCCTCTGGTCCCATCAAAACTTACTCCTGGCTCCTCCTCAAAACCCTGTCTTCCCCTCATCTCTGTCCTGGGCTGTGAGAGCACATCCCAGTAGGAAGCCTCCTGAGTGAGGCTTTGAACCCAGGTGCCAGCTGAAGAGGCAACAAAAAGCTCAAAGGCCCCCGTGTCCAGTTCTTCTAGGGTAAAGCTAGAAGCTGGGTGTGAAGTCCAGACCTGACGGTGCTCTCTTGCAGGTACTAGCCTGGAAGCTTCTCAGAGCAAGGGCCTGGGAAAGGTCCGGGGTGGGAAAGTGTAGTTAGGGTCCTGCCACAGGTACTGGAGGAGGAGGGAGGTTCCAAGTGAGAACCCCTAGGGCAAGGAACTGAGGTGAGGAAATTGGGGGATCTGGCGGGGTGAGAGGGGTCAGTTAGAAAGGAGGGTGAGGTTCAGGAGGTAGAGGTGGAGGACAAGGAGAGGGGAGGGGAGAACTGAGAAAAGTCTGAGGAAATTTTGTTCAGTGGGAACTACAGCAAAAGGAAGGCCAAAGAGGGGAGAGGAAGCAGGCAAAGGCCACCCAGGAAGTGTGGGCCTGAGACCAGATGTCCCTTCCCTCTCGACTCATGACCATCCGCGGGGAAAGCAAGCAGCAAAGTGCAATGGACCCGGGCTGACAAGGGTGGGAAGAGCAGCGGGATGGTGTGTGTGTCTGGGCTGGGGCAGCGGTGGGGGCAGGGGGTCTAGGGCTGCTGTTTGGAGCACACTGTCCAGGGCCTAACTTGGGTCCACGTGGGAATCCAGGCCTCAAGGAGAAAAGACACACCCTGGGCACTCCCTGCGTGGTGTGACCAAGCATCTCAGACACAGTCAGGACAGGGGTTCTGAAGATTAAAGGGACCCGTGATTTCGCCTGCATCTGATGGAAAATCTAACCCTCTGGCCCCATTTCCATTCGAGAAAGTGGCCGAGTCCCTAAGCTTAGAAGGCCTTCCCTTAGCCCGCGAAGGAGGCAGGGGGAGGGAGAAAGGCTGAGAGCAGGGGCGGCCTGTCCAGCTGGCCTACCTGCTGTCACCGCAGCCAACCACCTCCCTGCTTCAACCTCAGCCCAGGAGGGCCCTGGCAGCTTCTGCCCAACCCTCGGGAGGGGCTCTGTGAGGAGCAGCTCCCCCACAGCACGGCCACGGTGTGGGTTGGAAGAGGATGGTTTATTGTCTGGGTGGACTGGCGGCTCAGGCGTGTGGGCATCTTCCGTGCTGCACTGGGCACCTGGTGGCCTCTCAGGAACGGTTCCATGGGGGGTGGCCCCGGTGTGGTTCCCTCAGCCCACCTGGGCCCACGCGAGGAAGGCCGGGATATCCCGCACAGGCACGTTCCTCGTCAGTGCCTTCACTCGCAGGTTCCGGTCATCGGTCAGCAGCACCACCTCCCGCAGCAGCCGGATTGGCTCCTCTGTTGGCATAAAAGAGCAGAAGAACCTCACTGAGGGCAGGAGGCAGGGGCACTGGCTTCCCCCGACCTCTCTCTGGAGGGGGATGTGGTCCTGGGAGGTCAAGGCCAGGCACTTCCTGGCCCTTCCTCAAATCCTTTCCCTCACACAGATGATCGCTGAGGATGCCCCCACTGCTAGCTTAGGGAGGGTGGGCCGTGCTGGGCCGAGCTGGACCCCTGCCTCCCGCACAGGACTGTGTCGCCTTGTGTCTTGAGAGTTGCCCAGACCACCAGCCTCCGTACACTCCGTTCGCAGGAGTCTGAACTGAGGAAGCAGAAGAAACCCCTTTCCTCCCACTCCTCCTAACTGCATGGCTGGTCCTGGGCTGCGAACACTCATCGTACTGTACATCCTCTCCCTCTAGGCCAGCAGGCTGATCAGTGCTCCAAGGCAGTAAGAGCAGAAAACAAAAGACGGAATACCAGACGTGAGGAGAGGGGTTAGCCCAGAGGAGCCCTGAGGGGACAGGGCAAAGGGTCCTTGGCAAAGCTGTCTCAAGGTGGGCCTGAGGCTGTAGCCAAATGATTTCCTGTTAAATAAAAGTAATCCACGGGGGAACTCTCTTCACGGCACGGAAGAAAAAAAAAGGAAAGGGAAAGTTAGGCGCATGCTCCCAGTCCTCTCCATTCGTGTGTCCCTGACCTTGTCCCCCTGGGCAGCATTGTGCACGTCACCAGTGTACATACTTGGTATATAAGCTTGTACCCCTGCAACATTACAATCACACTAGCCCTACTTACTTTGTTCAAATTTTGTACATTTTAAAGATCTTTCTATATTGGCACCGACAGAGAGCCTTCATTCTTTTTAGGGGACTTTTAGCAGGATGCCTTCCACCCTCTCTATTCTCCTAATTCTCCAACCTTTTAATGTACTGAGGAGTTTTTCAGCTAGGGCCGAGTACTCGCACAAGTGACTGCCCCCCCAGCCCCAGCCCCGGCCCCTCAGGTGGTAAGCTCACTCCTCAGCCGCGGGCTGGGTGTCTCGGCTGGACCCACAGGCAGTGGGCCACAGGAAGCATCTGGCAGGGCTGGCGGACTGCGGGGCGCTGGCTGGGCTGGGGGCTGCAAATGCTCATGCTGGACCAAGCAGTCTCAGGCCTACCGGCTTTGGGCCTTGGGCCTTTGGCCTTGGGAGGAGTTTGCGGGGAGAGGGAGGGAGGGAGAGGCTCTTGGGGTTGACGGTGACGGTGACGAGAGAAGGGGGAAGGGGAAGGAGGGTGTGCGGGGCGGTGAGGGGCCGTGGTGGGCAGAGTGGGAGAGGAAGGTGGCCAGGGGTGAAGGGGATGCTCTGAGCCAAATGCCTGCGCCTGACGCCCCTGGGGGTGTGCGTGCCGGGTGGGGCGGGGTGGTGGTTCGAGGTGCTGTGTGGGGCTCCCGGCCGGCTGCCCGCGTCTGTCTGCAGCCCCGCCATTCCTGCCCTGGGACTCAGACCAGGAGAGTCCCAGGCTTTAGGTCAGCCAACCAAGGCCCAGCACTGCTGGCAGGGGTCTGCAGGGGTTTCTGTGGATACTTTGAGACATTTTTAACAATAAACATCCTCTGTTTTGACACTGGTAACTTCACTTTGTTAGAAACCAGAGACTGTCATCTTGTCAGGCCCCATCCGCCATAATCCACATGATTTTAAAATTCAACATCGTTTACACATAAACATTTGGTGACAGTTTCTCTGTGAATCTGACAAGTTAATCTGCTAAGAATTCACACTGACAAATGGGGTTTGATTACACTAGCCGTTGCTGATGTAATTCTGATAGGGGCGGTCCCCAGGATGGCAATGGGTTCCTGTAGGCTGTTTGGGGCGAAGTGGGGGTGGGGGTGGGGAGACTAGTAGGGCCGAAGCCAAAATGTGTCTCTGCTAAGAACGAAACAGCTCTGAGGCTGGGTGGGGCCGCAGCAGTATCTGAACCGTACTTCCCAACAAGGCCGTCTGCACTCCTGCCCTCCTCTCCCTTGGAAGGTGCCCCTCACCCTGGGGGGCCGTCTGGGAGCAGAGCCCCCGCCCCTGCTTGGTGCAGCCAGGACTCCATTTCACCATTCGAATGCTGCAGCTCTGGCTCTAAGGGACAGTGTGTGTAAGCCACATGGCAGGACCTATCTGAAGGGCAGGTGTGGGCTCATTCCCAGCCCCTGGGACAGAGATTCAGGCAGGAGTGAGTGGATGCACTGATGTGGGTGGGTGGCTGGGAGGAGCAGCAGGACAGCAGTCAGTCCCCAGACCAGCCTGGAAGCCAGGGCTAGGAAAGCGGGGCAGAGGAGGTGGGTGACAGTGACTAAAAACCCACTGGAAGACATGACATGTATGTAGACAGAAACCAAATGGAGGTCCTAGGACTTCCTTCCAAAAGAAGAGACGCCAGATTCCTGGGAGTCAGGAGCAGAAGACACCGGAGCCTCCCTGACTCCAAGGGCTGTGCAGGAAAGTTCCAGGTCGAGCGAGGTGCTCAGGCTCTCACTTGCCTCCAGCTCCAGCCAGCCCACCAAGTGCTGCAGCTCACCGCCACGGGGACAGGAAGGAAAAAACCCACTACTCACTGGGGAAGTACCTTCACTGCCGGCCTGATCACAGGGTAGACGTAAGGCATGAACTAAGAGGATGAGCACGGCCCAGGGCAGGGACCACTGGAGACTGTCCTCTCAGAGCTGCAGAGGGCTGGGCTCAGGAGACTATGGCCAGAATAAGCTACACTGAATCATAAAGACATTCTTGCTGTCAGAGAACTCACTGAGGACCCGAGAAAGGAAATGGATGCACGCCGAGTGGGAAAGCTCACTGCCTGGAGCCCAGCTTCCTGGGCAGGGCCCGCCCCTAGCTGGCCAGGGGTCTACCTGACACTGCCCAGGGGGCGGGGGAGCTAAGACAGGAGGGTCTGACTTCCAGGAGGGCAGGAAGCTGAGCTTGCCTCAGGACTGACCCCCAGTTCCTCACACCTCCTATGGCTGGGGATGGCAGGACCAGGCAGGGCAGGGGACAGAGCTGTACCTCTGTTGGTGGGCATGAAGTCTTTAGCCTTGTCTTTGCAGTAGTGAAGGCAGCAGGAGAGGATCAGGTCGTCATTGTTACCCTGGAAGAAGACAGTGTGAGAGGCACTCCTGGGCAGGAGGGGTGCTGTGCGGGGGAGGCACAGGCATACTCTGCCTCTGGGGTGCTAGGGAGGGTCAGCTCCCAGAGTCCCTCCAGTACACACCCCGGCCCTGCTGGCCGAGTCCAGCTGTGCCAAGGGTGATCTACCGGACGTGGAACTCCCGCTCCTGGGCCTCGATGGCGGCTGCCCCCTCAGCTGCTCAGGCTGCCTGACCTTCCTTTAGCCCCTCCCTCCCGGGGACCCTGTTCTGAAGGCTGGCTATAAGCACTCCTTTTCTGCTGGGGATCTTACCAGCTGGCCAGTGATGTCCTCACTGCGGAAGGCAATGGATTCGAGTTCGTTGCCACGGCTGGTCAGGGCCCGTAGGCAAGAGTCTCGACTCTCAAATCGCCGCTCGAGGAACTCGATGGACTTCCGGGCCTTTTCCTGCACCACGCGAGCATAGCCCCCAGCCCGGTGGTCTGTCTCCTGACCCTTGGCCAGGCCGTCCAACTCGTTGATCACTGGTGAGACACAGTTCCACGAGGCAGCAGAGTCAGCAAGCAAACACCGCGTCTGCCTTCACCCTAGGCCTCGCTTTCCCAGCCAGCCCCTTCCCCGATCACAGAGTCCGCCCTGCCCCGCAGGAGCCTTCCGGGAGAGCAGGGGCCCTTGGGGGGCAAGAGGCGTCCCAGACTTTCCACAGCGCTCTCTCCTCTTTCTGCCTCTTCCTCCAGGCCCTGCGCTTCTCCTGGGAGGAACTTACAGGGATTTTTCTGGAGCTGCTGTATTCAGAAGAAGAAACCTGGCCCCTCTATTGCATTCCTCAGCTATAGGATCCAACTGAAAGGGTCCCTCAGGAGAGGTGAGGAGGGTATGCAACAGCTGAAGGAGAAGAGGCACTCTCCCTTATCCGCTTGGGCCCCGACCACAGCAGGTGAAGAGGGGGCAAAGGTCTATGCCTTACACCCCGGCAGAGGGCAGGAGGTCGCCAAGCGGGAATCAGCAGTCACGGCCTCGCCTGCAAGAGCCCTGGTATTCCCCCAAACCATGCCCTTGGCACATCCACCTCCTCTGATACTGAATGTGTGTGTGTGTGTGTGTGTGTGTGTGTGTGTGTGTGTGTGTGTGTGTATGTCTGCCTGCCTATGTGTCTGGGACACGGCTTCATTTTCTGGTGAAGATTCTTTCCAAAATTCCAGCCAAAAGCCTGAGGTCAAGTGGGAAATATGCACTCCTTGGGGGCTCCGGGAGAGTTTGGGGTCTGAGGCCCTCTCCTCAGTGCAGTGACTCATGGCTTGGGGAATCAGCATGAGCATGCTGTTCCATGGTGAGCCTGGCACTCACTGTCTGGGTATTCAGAGACACTCGCTGGAAAAGGCCCATGTGGGAACACACACTCACTCACACTCACACACACGCACACACGATGCCCATGCTTTCAGCAACCTGAGGCTACAGGGTCCACATGGTGCATGGCTGAGTTGGGGAGATGGGCATATGGTACAGCAAACAGAACATCAAACACAAAAAACTGGTATTCCATCCCAAAATCTGCTTTCCTGCTTCCAAGCTAAACAGGCTTCAAAGGGGAAGCTTGTTTGTGCTTCTGCACCAGGCGGGGCTTCTTGATGCTGGGGTCAGGCCTAAGGAGCACAGAGCAGGTTAAAGAGCACAAGAAACAAGCAGGGAAGGCTGGTGGCTTAACCCTTCCTGCTCTGGACAGAGGGCAGGAGTCCTCTGAGGGAGCCCCATTAAACAGGAGCTCCTTCAACAGACCCTGAGAGTCCAAGGCCCTGACCAGCTGAGGAAGGTTCAAAGAGGCTGGCCTGGACTGTTTTCACAGAGTTGTCATTTCCCAACACCCCTGGGGCCATCTATTTATTTGGCATGCATCCTCTGGGTTTTCTCATATGTTTGCTCCTTCCCTACCAAATCTGGCTTTCTCCACTGAACCAAAAGCCCCTCAAGACCAGTGGCTGCAGCTCTGCCATTCACTGGAGCACCCAGGAATAAGGAAATTATGTACACAGTAGATGCATAATCCATGCTGGTGAACAAGAACCCTGCTAGCCTGGGATGGTGTCTGAGGCTCCTTCTAAGTCTTAGGGGGCTCCTGAGATGTCACCTCTCTCTCAGTTATATCATTTCCTGACCATCTAGCAAAAAGGTGTCCAATGTACTTTCTTCCCCCTGAAAATCTGGCAGGACACACTATTCTGAAAGCTGCCCCACCCCAGGACCCAGTGAGGGGAAAGGGGAAGTTAGAACAACGTGAGGGTCTTGCTGCTTTGCCGTAGGGAGAAAAGCTGCTCTACTTTTGAAGAACAGAAAACCTTCCCTTCAGTCTGACAGCCTGGGTTTAAGAGGTTCTGGCCAGGCCACATGGGGAGGGGGAAGGAAGACAGGGAGGGTGGAGGCGGGGCGAGGGCTGCTTCAGTGCCAACATTCTCAGGTGGTGCTAACGTGTTTCCCACAACCCCCCAGGGTTCTATAGCCTCTGCAGGGGCGGATGTTTCCTGCCCTTTGTTTCCACCCTCATCTGGCACTAAGACACTTGGGACTGGGAGGGAAGGCCCAATGGAACATCTTGGCATGGATGTCAGAGGTGGCTCAGCAGGCAGACTGCCAGTCTGGGGGCTTCTCCAGAGGACAGGACTCCCGAACTTGCCCCAAGTGGCTGCTGAGAAAGGGCCATTAAAAAGCCTGGGCTTTCCAATCCTCTCCCAGACCCTCCTTCTGCACAGGATAGTCTTCGGCCACGTTAGCTGTGTCAGCTAGATTAGACAGGAGCCCAGAGCCCAAAGCTCATCCTGAGGCTGACCTACCACAGAGCTCCAAGAACTGAGGGTGCCTAGATGGTCTCCTGGAGAGAGCCCAGCTGGGCTCCTCTGCCTGAGGATGGAAGCAAGCTAGCTGGGCCCTGAGATGCTGACCCCGCACCAGCACCAGTGACCAGACAGTGGTAAGGGACTAAGTGGCAGGAATCCACAGGCAGGAGCCAAGGGCTTGCTCTGGAGGGTTTCTGTCGTCTTAGCCTTAGGGTGACATTGGCCGGAAGAATGCTACCTTGAACCAACAGAATGATCATGAAAAGCTACAAGACAATCAGACCAAAGGCATCCAACCACTTCAAAATCCTCCCAGCCTCCCTGCCAGACCACCCAGCAGCACTGCCGTTATCTGCCAGGGCTGAGTGTTTACCAATAACGGGAACCAGCTTTGCTGTTTTACTGCAAGCTTTATAAGGATAAAAACAAGGGCTGGGCTCACGCAGCCTCTGGTTGCTGGGACACAGAGGAGTCCATTTGCTCACACAGTGTAAGCCACGGATCAGCCATAATAATTTCATCTGCTCTGATTATTAAACAATTTTCCTTGCCCCACACATTCCCTACTTCCCTGCAAATCCTGCCTTACACCCCCTGCAGGGCTCTGCCTGCCTGGCCCCTGGGCTAGGGACACGTGTGTACAAGGGGCTGTGGTGCACGTGCAGGGCTGTTCTGGCCTGACTCACCGATGAGGGGCACCACCAGGATGTACTTCCTGCTCTCCAGAAGCCGTGCCAGACTGGCCAGGTGGTCAATGAAGCCGTTGGTGTCTGGTACGAGGAACAAGGGTCTGATCTCGAGCTCCATCTGCCTCATCTGACTCTGGTCCTCCAGGACAGCCTACAGGGACACAGAGTGGAGAGAGAGCCAAAGAGTGAGCAGGCAAGGGGGTGGGTGAGCCAGGGCCCTGACTCCACACTGTGTCAGCATCCTGCCCCCGAACCTCTTTCCCCTCCAGAGGAACAGCCAGCCCCCGTCAGGCCTGAGGGACAGGCCCAAGGGCTGGGCAAAGCACTGCAATAAAAACCAACAGATACCACATGGCCCCGGGAACGGTTGTGGTTAAAACCTTGCCTAGGACTGAGAAAGGACCTTGCTGCATTAACAACGACAGGTCTCTGAATGTAAGAACTTGGGCTGACACCCTGCAAGGGCGAGTCAGTTTCCCCGCATAACGGAGGCGGTTTCATACACAGCGCAGGGCAGTGCCTCTCAGTCCACGCACTCTACACAGGCACATGCGGACTCCACACAGAATTTGTATTTCAGTTTATTTCACTGTGTAGTTAAAATGAAGTTAAACTCAAAGACTCTACCAAAAAAGCGACGCTGACAGCTAATAATACCGAAGTCGCCCACGGCTGCAGGAACCTATTTGGTGGGACGGGTAGAACTCAGTGCGCATGTCCGCGCACTCAGACAGATCGGAACCGCCCCCTCCCTGACCCACGCCGGCGCCGAGTTTCCCAAAGGCCCGTCTTTTGTGTTCTACTTGCACTCTTCTGCCACAACTCTACAACCTATATGTACTATTATTTACTTAATGTTTTTCTTTAAATTGACTTTGAGTCAACTCATCTTTTTGCTTAGCTCCTTAAGCAATAATATCCGTGGTGTCAAGGCTTCGACAGCCAAGTCATGTTTACTAGTGCAAACTGAATTTTCACCATGGGAAGTCCAAGTGCCTCCCGTGCACCATCACTAAAAAACCACCTCGCGTGGCCACCAGTGGCTGGTGCACCACGCCTCGGGGAGCACGTGGCCCAGCACCTGTTAATCCTTTAGGAAAGCTCTGTGCACACCTGGGAAAACCCAGTTTTCTCCGGTTTGACAGAGCCTTGTATGTGGTAGTGGCTCTGGGTATGCCTGTCACTAGAGGGCAAGGTCTGTTGTGTGGCTTCCTCTTCTGGGGGCCATGGCCAAGAAGCAAACTGATTTGTTGGCGCCTGCCCGGAAAGCGTGTTCCCGACGTACGGAGCTGAAGGGCGCTCACACGGGCCAGGGCCAGGGCCAGGTGAGCAAGTCCCAGCTCTGTCCTGCCCCCGCCTGGCCTTCTACCACGCACCAGCTCTCGGGGGCACAAACACAGGCACAGTGCACGGGAGCAGATATGCGTGCCAAGCGTGATGGGGCCCACGGTGCTGGGCCCTGGCCACTAACAGTCAGTGAGGAAGGTGCTCTGGTTTCATTGGCAATGACAGTAAAACTGAAAGGGCATGCCTTTGAAGGCTGGGGGTGGCTTCTCTGTGACCTGCTGGGGACCTCTCCCTATGAGTAAGTTGTTGCTGCCACCGCCACCACAGCTGGTGGAAGGCACAAGCCACAGCACGCTGGCAGGCATGAGAAATTCGGCTGGGAGGCCCAGTCTGCTGGTTTCCTATTGCTCTCACCTCATCTGGGTCAGGTGCCACTGCCGCTAGCCACCTTCCCAGGGGGCCTGGGTCACTGTCCCTCCCCACGGTGCTGCCAACTGGAGGGTGACACACAGTCCACTAAACTCGGCTTGGGCATTTTTTAAAAACGGATTTTCTTACAAAGATATACCTGACATACAACGCTGTGAGCAGCTTGAGCACTCTGGAAGAACAGGACGCAGTCCGCACTCAGGCTTGGTTAGCAACTCTCTACTGTTCTCCTCACACCGAGGAAACCTCGGGATCCCTGTTCCTCGTTTTCCCAGCTCCCAGTGTCCCCTATCCAGCCTTTCCATCACCAGAAACGTTTGTCTTGGTATCACAGGCCCTGAAACCTCTTTCTGGGTGAGAGGGAGAACAAGCTCCGACACTGGTGAGCAAGGGACAGGGCACTGTGCTGACAGGGCCTTAGGGTCCCGAGCAGTGTGTCTACGCCGCTGTCCCACTGACTCCTTTCACATCTCAGTTTTTCTGTCTCCAGAAATGACACTCCAGCCCTGGTTTGACTCTAAGGAAGTGGAACTGGCTGCTATTTTTGACCTTGTGTGAACGGCGAGCTCCCAAGACCTCAAACTATCATACCTCTAGGGCTGGCAAGAGGCAGGAGTGCCTTCGAGCCCACTGGCCAAGGGAGGATGGGGGCTGAGCCCACCTGTGTCTTCTGATGGCAGGACGGAAGAAAAATCTACGAGCAGGGTCTAGGGGAGCTCCTAGTTCTCCGAGTTCTGGCTCAGGGCCAGAAAGGTGAACAGAGGCCACAGCTTCTTAGGGAGGTGGCAGCCTTGCTGGTTCCCCAGGGGTGGGGCGGGGTCAAATGTATGAGGGTGGTCTGAGCTGCGCTGCCATCATCCGGTCCCAGGGACACCCGCAGACAACTTCCCTTAACCTGGCTCTGCCCAGTGAGTCACCACACAACTGCTTCCTGTTCCCCGCATGCCCTCACGGAGGCTCAGGAGATAAAATGAAGCTGTTCCCTCTCCTCCTGGGGTACCAGCGGGCCCCCGAAGGGGGTCATACCTGGGTCATGAGACTGGCCCAGGCCCCTCCAACGAATGGCAGACCGAGAAAGGATCGGGAGTCAGCAAGCCCTATTCTGTGGGTGTCTGTGTTTCCGGCCCTCTCTGAGTGGCGCGCTGTGTGTGTGTGTGTGTGTGTGTGTGTGTGTGTGTTTAGCATTTGCCCTCCCAACTTTTCCAGATTTTACCCGTCAGATTCCTGGCAGCTGTGCGCGGCGCCTGTGCTGGCCGTCACGTCCCATTCTGATCTCTGGGTCGCACGGTGAGAGAAGGACACAGGATGCGCAGGGAGTGAAAAAGTGATGTCGGTGGGGAGAGTGCCAAGTCCCCACTCACAGCCACGGGACGCTTGGGGAGAAGGGGGAAGCATGCTGCTGTGGAGTTCAGAGGCCGGCAGTGAGATTTATTTTTGTTTGTATGAGCAAAAAGCTGCAGAAGCCTCGGGTGGGGGTGGGGGGCCAACTGGAATGCTGCGATTCCACAGACTGGCCCTGGCCTGGAATGCAGTGTGCTGACCCGGAAGGAGAGTTCCCTAGGCCCCCTTCTTACTGCAGCTACGACTGGGCCTCAGTGGTTCAGGACAACGAACTGGGGAGTCACGGAAAGCATGAACACTTTGAATCGGACCAGTGGCAATAAGGACCAAGTTGTCATAAAGTGGGAAAGAGAAAAAGAACTCTGCATCTGGAAGGTGCTAAGTGACCAACTTTCTCTGAAGTAAGGGAGCATCATTCGGCGAGCTGGTGGGGACCCAGGAAAGAGACAGTCCCCAGTAACATCTGATGAGGGAGCGAACTGCCCTGGGTCCCCAGGAGGAGTTCTGCATGGGCTAAATTCCTTCTTCTAGACACGAGTGATGATTTGGGGACGCTAGCCCCATGGAAACTGAGACACCGAGTATCACAAATAAAGGTAACACAGCTAGCTCGCACAGGAGCTGTGGAGTGTGAGGAGCCCAGAACACGAGAAAGCCTCAGGTCTCCTTTCTCCTTAGGGCGGCACAGGGGGTGCGGCTGCTTCCTGCCTTCACGGGGTGACGGCATCATTCAGCCGTGGGCCTCTCTCGGTAGAGCAGTGTCTTCACCAGGAATGAGTTCCGTTAACACCACAAATTTCCCCAGTCACCCTGTATGTGAAAGTGTCTAGCAACGTGCCTCATACCTGTATTAGCAGCTTAACAAACTTCCTGCCCAGTCCGTTTTCCACCTTCTGTATGTACAGGAGGGTCAACACCCGGGGCAGCCACTCAGGGAGCGGAGCCGGAGATGGGGAAGCGCCGGGCACAGGACTGTTGATTTCTGCCATGACTCACGGCACTCTTTTTTTTAACTATGTGTATTCTCGAGTTAAAATTATTTATTTATTTATTTTTAGAACGAGGGGAAGGACGGGAGAAAGAGGGACAGAAACATCCGTGTGTGAGATACACTGACTGGCTGCCTGTCGTGAGCCCCCGACTGGGGACCTAATCTGCAACCCAGGCACGTGCCCTGAGTGGGAATGGAACCGGCGACCTTTCGGTTCGCAGGCCAGCGCTCAATCCACTGAGGTGCAGATATCTTTTTTAATGAGAAACAAGCATGAAATAAAAAACAGGAATAGTTGGTAAGATAATCAGCAGCACAGGAGGCAGTTCCTTCTCAAGCTGCAGAAACCAAGGCAGTGGCTGCTGCGCAAAAAAACAGGCAGAGCCGCCAGCCTCCCCTGGGGGCAGCCGATGGCATGGGCGTTCAGGGTGCTCCCGGGAAGGCTGCACCTCGGACCCCTTCTCTGCAGGCGCCCGAAGTCGGTGCCACAGAGGCTCAGCGTACATTTCGCTTTCTCTTTCAGAGTTGTAATATGACGGCTTGCTTGCTACCTCTGACTGTTTTGTGAAGACTGATCTTATTTTCAAACTTGACCATAGGGAGCAAGGAGAACTGCCTTTTCCGGTACTTTTGTTTTATAACACCAAGCACAGAGTTTGGTGTACCACAGGGGCTCAACGAGCTAAACATGGAATCTCTCTGTTGGAGGGCATTTTAAAGATAACCTAGTTGAATTTTACCCGGTAACTCTTGTTCTGAGAATGCCGGAGAAGTGCGCCCTTTCCTAAGAGAAAGGGAGCGACAGGGCTAAGCATGACACCTTTGAATGTGTTCCAGGCAGCAGCCTAAGGGTGGTCCGGCCGGCGGCCTGACCATTCCGTAAGGGACTAGAACCTTGTGGATGCTGCTGGAGCCAGGGAGGCGAGAGCAGCTGAAGCACACGGGAGGCCCGGTGCCACGGTTTGCGGAGAAGCTGGGACGGGCTCTGGAACAGGCTCGAGTGGGGAGGGCGGGCGCCCGGCTCCACACGCTGATGTGCTTTCCTGCCCTGGCGTGAACGTGCCCCTGGCCTGGTAGTGCGCTCGCTCCCACCCTGCCTGCGACAGCTAGGAGCCAGAGCTGAGTGTCTGTCTTCCGCTAGCTTCCATACAGGTGTGGGGGGCTCTGTGCGTGCCCCATTGTTCCACAGTGCCCCCCCACCCCCAGCTGGGTGGCAGCGTGAATGGGTTGCGGCTATATTTAGAGCAAAACTCCTGGGGCCACCACAAAGGAGTGACTGCATCTTCAGGAGGGTGGGTGGGCGGGAAGGGGACAGGGGAGTGAAGCTATTTTCAGAACACATGTCATTGCTGGCTACAGGGCAAGACTGTGGCCATAATGCGGAGGGAAACAATAGCTGTGGCCAGAGGAAGAGCCTGTTATGTTTCAGGTGGGATGTTTGCAACTGCTCAGGAAACCTGACCCCGCCCGACAGCAGCACAAATCACAGCACAGCCTCATGGAGGCAGAGAGGAGGCGGGGGATTCGCAGGGCCAGGGCCAGTAGAGGTGCCAAGAGGCCACGCCTCATGCCTGGAGGAGGATTTTCAGTGACTGCTTTGCCCTGGGGGCCTGGTGAGGAATGAAACACTGTTGACCAATTTCCCAGACAAACCCTGTACCCTGCTGTGGTCTCTGGACACCCCCCAAGAAAGGCAGTGAAAATGAAAAGAACTGGAAGGGTGGAAAGCAGCAAGGTGGGCAGAACCAACCCGGTATGAAGAGAGCTGTCTCAGGCAACAAGCAAAGTCTAGGCTGAGCTGGAGAGTGTGGCTTCAAAGCCCCTCGTGGGCGGATCTGGCCCCTTAGCATCCAGGGGCCTGTCTGGAAGCCGGGGCTCCAGCTGCACAGGCCCCGAGAGCTGCCCACACCCCTTTTCTGACCTCCAGTCGGCCCCACTCACCAGCCTCTGTGCAATGCCGGAAGCAGGGAAGGACAGGCTGCTGAGCGAGGCCAGGCCCCACCTCCCCCAGCCCCACAGATGAGCTCGGGCCCAGGGGTCTAGGTGTGAGCAGGGAAGTGGGGGTGTGGCTACAGTTCCAGATCTCGGTTGGACTTTATAGCCGTCATGGGGGCCAGGGGGACTTTTTTTCAACCCCATCTTCATATCCCCTTCCCCAAACATGTGTGGTTCCTGTTTTGCTGCATCTGTAAAAGGCGCTGGGAGCTGGGGACTTGCCTTACACCTCTCAGTTAACACCCCTGGAGACTGATGGAGTTCAGAGTAGTGTAATTTACAGCCCATCTCTCCGATCTTAATTCACTCGATGCTCTTCTCTTCCTTATTGTATTAGTGTGACCCAGGTACCTGCCAACAATAATGGTCTCTCTAGCTAGGAGCCTCTCCCCCACTCCCAGGACAATTTACCCCTTTTCCTTGGGATTTCCCCCCCTTAAAGTAAACAAAAAGAGGAAAAATAAGAAAAGGTTAACACGGGTTTGGAGCGCTGCAGCCCCGTGGTTCTGGGCAGGGAGCCAACGGCCCGAGGGCACACACATGTGTGCGCTCTCCCAGAAGGGCCTTCACCGGCCCTGTTTTACAGCCACCTCGGCACAGACTCCAGGGTTCACGCATATGGCCAGACAGATGTGTCTGGCTTACGTTCAAGGCTGGAAAATGAAGAATTATGGAAGTGAAGGGCCCCGGGCATTAAAAGGGGTGGGGGGAGAAGGAAAGGGGGGAATTTTTCCTCTGCTGAGAAATCCTCCTGTGGCTGTGAGGCTGGAGGAAGAAGGCTGACAGGAGGCAGGGCCGCCAGCAGCGGTTCATGTGGGGCCTGTTCTTAAAGGGGCCACAGCAACCCCAGCTCTGGCCAAACCACAGCAGGCCCCCGGTGCCTGGGCCTGAGTAGCCTGCTCTGAAGGACGTGACGGGGGCAGCCACTGGCACCGGAAGTCAAGCCTCGTACAAGGCTTCCTACTTGTAAGGCACTGCTCGCCCCTGGAGAGGCAGAACTGAACACAGCACTTTAGGCAAGGCCACAGCCCTGCAGCACATGTACCCGCAACGTCCTGTCCTTCCCTGCAATGACGCTCATCACGCTTCAGGTCACTGGCTTCTCCGCTCCTCTGTGTATTCTGGGATGGGGCTTTTTTGTCACCCCTGTGTCCCCTGACCACTGGCACAGTAGGTGCTCACCACCACTTCCTAAACTGAGCTGAACACAGGGTATCTGACTCCAAGGAGTTCACAGTACAGCGAAGGAAGAAGTCCAGGAATAAGTGTAATCTGAGATGTGATATAAGTTTCACATATGAAGCATAAGTCAGTGCTACAGGTACACTGAACAGAGAGAGATTACCTCCTGGGGGGAATCAGGGAGAGCGTCACTGGGGAGATGGAGTTTCATCTGGGGATGGTAGGAGGAAGAGAATTTCAACAGGTAACAGGAATGTGGAGCAGAGGAAAAGGAACAGCATGGACAAGGACCGAGAGTCAGAAAGGCGAGGAAGGGCAGTGCTGCTGTCCAGGCAGGAGGGCCCTGGCCTGGAACGGCGCTTCACGTGCTCTGTCGTGCCCAGGGACCAGGCAGGTGCCGTTACCACTTCCATTTTATAGATGAGGAAGCAGGCTCAGAGAAGGTGAATTATCTGACCAATGTAACATACAGTAAGGGTTCCCAGGGTTTGGGAGAAGAGGTTGGGAACACACACGAAGGCACTGAATGCGATAATAAGGAATCAGACTTTATTATATTAGCCAAGCAAAGGCACTAATACTTTCTGAGCCAGGGGAATGGCTCTTTTGGGGAGACAATGAGGAAAAGATGCATTAGAGGCAGTGAACCCAGCATGCAGACAGGGCGCCGCACATCCCAAGAGGTGCCATTGACAGACTACCTGGAAAACGGCACCCTCCAGAGCTGTGCGAAGCACAGGCCTGGACTGCTGTATTCTACGTCAGTGTCTGGACTGGACTAGCAGTAGTGGCAATAAGAACAGAGAGGAGAGAAGGGGATAAATGAGTGAACAGATAGATTTGATTAAAAAAAAAAAAAAAAGCCAGACTGCAGGGGTTAAAACCCAGTGAGGAATTTAAGATGATGCTCTAGTTGTGACCATCAACTTAAGCCAGTGAACAAATATTTGCTGAGTGCCAACTCTGTGCCCTGGGACTAAGAAGGAACAGAAAGACAGGAGGAGACCAAGCAGAGAACAGTGGTGAGGAAGCGCAGGTCGACAGAGAGAGGGAAGACGAGGGTTCGCTTGTGTAAAACTGAAGCTGAAGGAAGCTGGCTTCAGGGTCCAAAGCTACGGGAATTCAACTCGACGGGGACCGAGATTTGATAAAGACAGGTGCCTGGTGACTTATGACACCACAGATTATACAAGCGGTGGGCCGAGAGCCCGGAAATGGAGGTGGTGGGTATGGGTAAAACCTTTGGGAAGACGGGTGGCCAGGGGAGAAAAGAGCCACAGGACAGGCAGACGGGCGACGTGAGGGTGAAGCTGCTGTGCGGCCCCAACTGAGAGGCCACAGGAGGGCTGCGGAGGTGACGCTGGCAGAGGCGCCCCCCACCTGATTCCAGTGTACAGGGGGACAGGAATCTGTCTAAAGAACAACAGATCTCAACGGGCGTTTATTCCCTTCCCAGGGCAGGGCAGGGCTCTGGAAGAGCACGGCGACCACTTACAGAGGACATACTGTGCGCTGCCCGTTGCGCTCAAGCACGTCACACCGGCCAGTTTCTGCAGGCCTCACAGCAATTCTAAGAGGCAGGTGCTGTTATCACTTTCACTTTACAGATGAGGAAAAACAGGCTCTAAGAAATTAAAACAATTTGCCCAAAGTCACAAAGCTAGCAAGCGGTGGAGCCCGGACTGTGATCAGCTCTGCTCGGCCACATGCACAGAGGCCTCCGCCAAAGGTGAGGGGTGTCTGAAGAGAGTTGGAAACAGAGATTCCTAAAGAGGCTTGATGCTTCTCTGTGCACGGGGTTAAGTGGGGCAGTTGACTGGCTCTTCCCTGTTTGCCCTGGGCCCTAGATAGGAGGAAGTGAGCTTATAGTGCAAGAGGGCAGAACTGGAAGAGCCACAGTGAAAAACTTACTGTGGAAGTGGAGGAATGGGTCCACAAGAGGGCTGATGGTAGAGGGATCCTTGTGCAGAGACCAAGCAGGTGCTTTCTGGGAAGGTTTAGAGTGTCTGCAAAGGGGCCTGACCATCCCACTGGGAATCCAGACAAGCAGACTGTGGCCACGGCATCCTGCCCCTGGGAACAGGTGTTCTCAAGGAAGAATCCCTGGCCTCTTGGGCAGTGTAAGGATAAGGTTCAGGGGAACTTCAAAACTCCTGAAACTGTGTGGAAGACTGTGGAGTCGCAGATCTCTGGGGAAGAAGCTTTCATTAGATTCTCTGAGAGGAACCTGCCCCTGCCTTGGAGCCCAGAAGGAGGGAGTCTCCAGGTCTCAAATGTGCTACCAGAATTCAGTGTCCGAAAAAGAAAACGGGGGTTCCTGCACATCTCTGCTCGCTGCTCACATTCCCTCGGGCCCCGCCCAGCACACCCTGATGGGAAACCCCTCCCCAGGCAGCCCCACCTGGATCTTTTCTTGGCGACGCTGCTGCTCAGCTATCTTCCTGGCCAGAGCCAGCTTCTTGGCCCGCAGCTCCCTGATGTCATCCTCGCCCCCACTGCCTTCAGCCTCTGAATCTTCTTCAAAGTCTTCAATCACCACATCCTCCTCCTTTGGGTGGCAAAACACGCAAGCGAAGAGAGGGGACTGTGAGCCCATGACACTTACAAGACCCACCCTTCTGTCCTTCCAGCACCCCCATTCCATGCTTATTCAGACCATTTCTTGCCAAGAGCCCCAAGGTGTGAGAGGGTGAAGAGAAGCTGTCACTTCCTTCCCCCAAACCAATTACTCCTTTTTGTACTCTATGGATCTTTCTGAATTTCACAGAGTCCCAGACCCACAAGGTAAGTCACACACACTCCCATGCTTACACTCACAGCTCTTCATTCTCCTTTGCACACACTCAACAAAGTCAAACTTTGGATCTACTTTCATTTTGAAAACACCAAAGGGGAAAACAAAGAGAAAGTTAAATCACCCAACTTAAATCTAATTCATGCTAATAATCTGATAGGAATCGATTCTGGCCAACAGCTGGGAGTTAGGGGTGGGAGCTCCCTTTCCCCAGACGGTGTCAGGGAGCAGATGCTGCAGCTCAGCAGACCTGCCCTGGTTTCTTTTTAAAACCACAGCCTGGTGGTGTCAGCGCTGCTGGGCCCCCTTAGAGGAATTCACATGACATGGCCTTGCTCAGCTGCCCTGCTGGAGCCTGGGTAGGCTGGGAGAGAGCTGGCCAGCGTGTGGAGCCTCCTGCCAGGCCTGTGGAGCCTTCCCCGGGGATGGCACCTCCCTGCTTGCAGCTTCAGCTCAGAAGCCACTGCTCCCTGGGTGGTCCCAGGCTCCATTCCTTACTCTCTCACTTTTGGCCTTGGTCAGTGGAGAACATGCAGCTGCCCAAGACACTTCCTTTGAGGGACAGGGTTAGCATGGGCAATAGGGAGTGATTTAGGAGGAGAAGATTCCTGGGTTTCTAACTGGATGATAATAACGACAATGATTGTGACAGTAACAGCTACCATTTACTGAGAGCTTAGTATTGGCCAAGAACAAGGCTGTTTTTCATGTATTAACTCATTTAATATTCACAACGGCCTGTGAAACAGATGATATTATAATCCCTATTTTATAAACAAACAAATTGAGGTTTAGAGTTAAACAATGTGCTCAAGGTCACAAAGTCAGTAAGTGGCAGAGCAGGTACTGGAACTCTAGTGAGTTCAACTCCAAGGTCTGTGCTCTTACCAACAGTATCGAGCGGCACAGCGGAGGGGTTCTGAATCGGGACCGTGAGCCCAGACCCATCCTTCGGGACCTGCTCGGTGCATACTGCTCTCTCCTCTAACTGACCACTGCAAGATGGTATTTCAATGGATTCTCTTGGCTGAAAGTGGCTGGTAAAACGTGTGGGTGGACAGGTGATGCTGTGTCCTGGGAGCAGATCTAGGGTGGGGAGACAGGTGTTTTGGTAGCGTCCCTATGGAACTAGACTCTGCTCTCTTCAGGAGGAATGATGCCAGGAGAAACATCTACTTCTTCTCTCCCAACCAGGTGCAGTGGCTCGGTCTCACCGGGGAGAGACGAGACATCACTATCCTGAGGAAGTGTCAGGAGTCTGGGGTGCTGCCCACAGTCACCACTCGTCTGACAACCCGCAGGCTACGGTGCCACGTGGTTTACTTCCAGAGGGGCCCAGGCGCTGGGAAGGAGGAAGACACTAACCATTTACTTCCTTGCTCGTCGGGTTAACCTGGACTGGAGTAAGTGGAAGAGCATGCCTGACTGGCCCACGAGGGGACAGTGCCTCTGCCTGCTCTGATCAGGGATACACTGGGTTATCATGGGGCTCAGAGTGAGCTTGACTGAGGTCAAAAGACGGTCAGCAAGGCTTGTCTGGGGTTTGCTCAGCTCTCACAGCAAACGAGGAAGTGCAGGGTTATGAAATTACACAGACCAGGGTAAGTCGGGTTTCCCAGGGACCACTAACATAAAGGAACTCAGGAGGCGCGTGGGAAAAGGAAGAAGTGGGCAGCATGGCATGGGTCACAACCTTTGTCTGGCTGATAACACTTCGGAGAGAGACAGTGTGGCACAGCCAAGATCTGGGACCGGAGAGCTGGTCTGCTCCTGGTACGAGGGAAAGAGTCGCCCACCCTGGCTGGGCAGCTCGGCTAGTTGTTCCATCGTCTGGATGTGCCAAGGGTGTGGGTTCCATCCCCGTCAAGGACATACAAGAACCGACCAATGAATGTATGAATAAATGGAACGCCAAATCACTGTTTCTCTCTTTCCCTCCCTCTCTCCTTTTTCCTCTCTTTCTAAAACCAATAAATAAAATAAAATAATAATAATAAAAAAAAAGGAGTGAAGGAGCCCCTCCTTAGCCTTTCTCTCTGGGCCTCACTTGCCTAATCTGACTCGGCACCGCAGGCTCTGCTGGCCAGAGGACATCTCTTACAGCAACTCTGGAGAGCTGGCCTTGCTGACTCTCCACTGCCTGCCTGGCCGTACTGTGTGGGTGAGATAACCGACTTAGCCCCGCCCCACCCACGCTTCCCTACACAGTCCCCAGGGCTTAGATGGCACTGCTTTGGCCTGCCTGAGGCCTGGACACCCCGATGGCTTTAGCAACCCCACTGTCTCCTCCCAGGCTGACAGCTCATTCTTTCCCATTATTCCCTGCCCGGGTTTCATCTGGAGAGTCTGGAATCATGGGCTCAGCTTTATCCCTGGAACCACATCTGTCCTGGAAGCTGAGCCCTGTATCATCAGGGGTGGGGTGGGGTTCTCCAGCTATTCTAATGAAGCCAGTCCAAGACTTTGCTGGTCTGCAGACTCTGAACCAAAGGTGGCCACTCTATCACTCCTTCAGATCACAAACGACAGCTTCCAGCTGACATCTGGCTTCCCTGGCCTGTTGCTGATTTCATCCCTGCACCGCACCCTGCTCCACCAGGCACTTGAGACTGCTGTGGGCCAAATGACTGAGTTGGCCTACGGGTGACCTGGCCTCTGGCTGGAATTGCTTCCGTCCCGTCCTTAAGTCCCACGTTCCTTCCCACCTAAGTCCCCTCTGTCTTTAACATTGGGGGGGGGGGGGGTGGTAAAAAGAAGGTAAGAATCAACCATCAGGCAAAAGTGAGCAGTGTGTATACACACACCCAGACACACAGCAGGGCAGCTGGCAGTGACATTAAGCAAATACATGTGCCAACACTGTTACACATTCACATTTACTCAGAACCCATGGGCAGCAGGGAAGCTGGCAGCAGTGTTCAGCCGACACACAAGCCCAGCACACACAGACCCACGACAGCAGTCACCCCCACAAGGGTACACACATGGATGGCAGGGCAACTGCCAGCAGGCGTTGGCAGGGGTGGGTACACAGGCTCGTGCCACGCTAGGGTGCGCGCATGGTCTAGAGTGAAGCAAGGGCTACAGGAACAACCAAGGGCAAACAAACAAGAGGAGAATTCCTTAATCACATCAGGATGTGCAGGAGGGAGGGAGGGAGGGAACGAGGGAGGGAGGGTAAGCCAGGGGAGGGGGTGATTTTCCACACGGGGCCAGCAATGTCAGCTCTTCCTGTACGTGTGCTAGAGGCTGGAGCTCAGGCCTGTGCTGTGCTGAGCTCCACACATCCATAAACTTGATCCTCAGCCTGAACCCTAACACCCCCCCTCCACTCCCTTTCCTAAGCCTCCAGAGCTGCACGTTATTAAACTCTTTCTTTCCCTCCCTTCTCCTCCAATGCAACATTAAAAAGAAGCATCTGGAACTCGTAGCAGAGAAGGAGGCACTGGGGTGGGACTGGCAGGAAGGGGCACCAGCAGAGTGCACTCTTGAGAAGTTGGCTGGTCACATTAACATCGACACTGCTCTGAGTGGTTATAAATAACCAGGGGTAGAAGCTGAAGACATGGGCAGAGCAGGGCTGCAGAGGGAGGGAAGGGGAGCCTTCCCTCTGCCACAGCGGGCTCTTCCCGCATAGTACCTCATCTTCCAGTTGTTTTCCCTCTTGGCTTCCCATTTCCTTTCCCATGGTGTCTGGGACGGGTGCCACTGACACATATTTTCCACCCTTGAATGCCAGCAGAGGCTCTTCTTGTCCACAAAGGGCTTCCAGAAAATACTTCAGCACTGTGACCCTTTTGCAGTCGGCTGCAATAACCTACAGGGCAAAAGGGAGAGAAGAAAAACAGCGTTTTCTGAAAGGGAAGATGAAGACGAGACACGCCGCTGGCTGCAGGGCACATGAGATGTGTCAGCGCTGCTGGGCAAGGGAGATAGACCGGGTGTGCGGGTGTGTGCAGGTGTGTGGGGGCGAGCCAGGGCCAAGGGTGGGTTGAGGACCAAGATCTTCGGAAGGAGGGAAATCACCGCGGTCTCTCCTTAGGGCATCTCAAGTCTAGCAGACAACCCCAGAACCAAGGACAGGTATCCTATGGGGTCTGCCTTTCTTTCCTGAAGTCCTGATATTAAAAAAGACTACATTCTTTTAAGCTTGGTATCTAATTGATAGACGGGTGGGTCGCTCTCACAGAATACAGCTTTCTGGTACCCCTCACAGCTACTCTCCATTCTTCTCCCACCTCCCCCTCTCCAGACTCCCAGAAGGAGAACTTTCAGCCTGAGCGCGAAATGAATGATGAGGGCTTTCTTGGCTGTTTCATTTCAGCCAGATCATTTTGGGCTTCCCCTGACGGGTTCCTGCCCCACCTAAGAACTTCTCATACTCCAGAGATTGGGGTCAGGAAGGAAACTGTTGTCAGGAGAAGGGAGACAGGCAAAGCAGGTGGGGGGTGTTTCACCGAAGCTCCGCTCCTCCAGCGGTTCCTGCCATCCTGCTCCCATGTGGCCACATCAGCACATAAGCCAGTGCTGTCAGAGGAGCTGGGGCTGATTTAGCTGAAATGAAATTCAATATCTTGAGCAACTGTCAAGTTTGTAAGTGTCTCAGATGACGTTTCCATAGTCACCGTGTCTGGGGTCCTCCTCCTGCGAGACCACACACGCATGGCCTCACCTGCAAACCCATCTGCTTTGCTCGCGCCCTCTCATGCCCTTTTCTTCAGCTCTGGCCCCTGGGGTCTCCTCCATGTGACAGGGCACTCTCCAAGGCAGAGGAGGGGCCCTACTTGATCTGGAGCTTGGAAACTGGTAAAAGTCAATCCACGCAGGGAAACACACTTCAGTGGCCAGATATGCCACAGGGTGGCAGCCCGTTCTCATCATCACTGACTCCAGCCCGTATTAAGTGTCCCCTGCCCCCCAACGCTTTCTCATCCCACGATGTGAAAGGGAATTCTATGTCTGCGCCACACAGTAAAGTACTAACTTGGAGTCTGTCTTTGACTGTTTGCGCACTGTTTTATAGGTGCATTTGTTCCTCCCTCACCTGGACAATGATAACCCCACTGGTGGCAGAGACTACATCTCCTTAGCACTTGCCCTTAGCACCCTTTGCCAGAGAGTGGGGCACA
>PVKM010008962.1:0-37887 GCA_004027735.1 Carollia perspicillata | reverse complement strand
TGGCGGTGCAGAAGGCTCCGGGTTTCTTCAAGTCCTTCCCCAAGAAAGGTATGAAGGTAGAACTTTCAGAGCTCTTTGGCTGTGGCAACTTTCCCCACACCATTTACTAGGGTTTTGACCCCATGGTGGAGTCACTTCATGTGGGACACCTTCTGGCGCTGCAGGCCCCATTTCACTTCCAGCAAGCCGGCCACAACGTGATCGTGCTAATGGAAAGCACTACAACGCACCTGGGAGTTCCTAGCAGCCTCACCAAGGAGCGCAAGGTGCCCGAAGCAGAGGGTGTAAGAAGCAATGCACGCCTCCTACACCATGGGCTACAGACTGGCAGCTAATCACCAGCCCCTTTTCACTAACGGGTGTACCTGGGGAAGCTTCTCAGTGCTGGGCAACTCATCCTAGTATCATGAGCAGCCACTGGTAGAATGTCCAGTGGCAGTGGGCGGCCACTTCTGCATGGGCACACTGTTGAGCCGGCTGAGTGTCCAGACATGGATCAAGAGCCCAAAGGACATGAGCTTGTGCGAGTTCTTATACCAAGTGCTCCAAGCCTATGATTTCTCCTACCCGTTCCAGCATTATGGATGCTGGGTCCAGTTGGGTGGATCTGATCAGCTGGGCAATATCATCCCGGGATACGAGTTCATGAACAAGTTGCCTGGAGAAGATGTATTTGGAATCACTCTTCTAATTACCAGTACAGTTAGAGCAAAACTGGGAAAGTCTACTAGCATTACTGTTTGGCTAAACAGAGATAAGGTATCTCCATTTGAATTGTATCAGTTCTTTGTCAGGCAGGGAGATAGTTCAGTAGAAAGATACTTGAAGTTCTCTTTCTGCCCTTCCCAGAGACTGACCACATAATGCAGCTGCATGTCCTTTTGAGGACCAAGATAAAGAAGCAGGGTCCTCAGAAACTATTGGCTGCAGAAGTCACAAAGCTTGTTCATGGACAAGAAGGCCTGGATTCTGCTAAAAGGTGTACACAAGCTCTTTATCACAACAGCATAGATGCACTGGAGGTCATGTCTGATCAAGAAAGAGCTAAAAGAGTTGTTTAAGGAAGCTTCATTTCATGAATTAGTTCTTGACCCTGAAACAAGCATCCTAGATACATGCCACAAAGCAAATACTATTCCAGATGGCCCTCCCAGGGGTATTGGATGATAACAGGAGGTAGAGTAGGTATAAATCACAGACATATAATGAATCCTGAGAGCATTTTAATTGTTGGACAACATATTCTTAAGAATAGACTTTCATTACTTAAACTAGGAAGATGGAATTTCTATATTATAAAATGGCTTCAGCTATGATGCAAAATCCTTCTGTTGATTCAAACCGATCTGTCATTCATTCTCAAGACATACAAAAAAGTTGGCTCCAGAACTTCCATCTTCACTTATGCAAATCAAGAGACTGGAGTATACTCTTGGCCTCCCAGTGTGAGTAATTTCATTATTTACATAGGTTGGTATAGGGTAAATAGAGACAGACTGGCTCCCCTCACCCAGGTGTCTGGGCAACTAAGGGAAGCAGTTTCCCATAACGTTGAGGCTGGGTCTGATACGCATTGTTCTAATAGCCTAGAGACTGGGTTCGATAAACTTTTCTCAAGGCCTTGAGAGGGCTTGCATGCGTAGTATGAAGCTCTGTTGCATAATATCTATTTTCATCCTACTGGCTTTGTTTGTCTATAGAGGGGCTCTCTGCGGGGTTCCATGCAGGTGGACGGGTGACATGCAGCGACATACTCAGGGGGACATGTGGCTTGCATCACGCCTGGATCACCCACCTTTGAATAAAGGCATGTCAGACCTCCCAATGGGTCTGTGAGTATTCTTCCATCTGTCCAAATCTTGTGAACCTTTCTGGCCTTGAATGGTTGCAGCACAGTTGGTTAATAAGTTTGTGTAATGATAGCATATTTTATTGCCTGATCCTTAAACATTAAGGACTACCATCGAAAACTGTGGTTTCTAGGGTTAATCTGTTTTAAAAATTATACTTCATGAAAAAAAGAGATGGCATTATAATGTTGTTTTCTATCTAGAAAAAAATGAGGGAGTGTAAGTGGAAATTTGACATAGCATATGGTAAGCCATGGCAGCTATTTCATTTTGGTTAAAATTCCACGTGCTACAAAATTAGCTTGGGAATCTGCCTTGAGAATGGACTAAAAAGAAATTAAGGATAATATACCCCAATTTCAGGATATTTTAACCTAGGACTTTCTAGAAAAAGTGATGCCATAAATAATACAAAAGGTTCAGAATAGCTGCCCCCTTCCCCCACCAAAGTGTATTACCTTCTGTTGACATAAGAAACATCCAAACCCATAGAGTTTATTTGAGCCAAACTGACAACATATGCCAGGGAGCAAGAGCTCAAATGCTCCAGACAATAACAGTTTTGCAGCTTCTTTTATGAACTTGAAATCAAGGAGGGAATGTAAGAAAGATGGGAGAAAAGAAGGAGGGGATTGGATTACAGGATAATTAACAGCAATATGTGCTCTGATATTTCAAAAGCATGTTAACCTTGATGCACAAGGACAATACACAGAGTTGGCTTAAAACCTCCCACTAAAGAACTTACAGGCCTGGGGTGTGACTACTTACCATGACCTGCCCAGTTAGGAATTTACAATCAGATCACCCTGTGACGTTACTTTCCACAGAACCCCTTTTTTCATCCACACTTCCCACACAACCAACCATTATTAATAGTTTCTTGGGTATCCAGATATTTCCTGTACATATATAAGTAGAGATAGATATATTATTATATTATGCAAATATTAGTATAATATACATAATAGTTTACACTTTTTTCTTTTCACTTAGAAATATGTCTTGAAGATCATTTTATATCAGCACATATAAACCTGTCTTTTAATGATGATTTCTAATTGAATCACATTGTGTCTATGTAATATTAATTTTCTAGCATGTGACCCTATTGTGACCTAGTATGGTAAACTTTTATAAATAGTCCATTGCCAATATGATCAGAAAGAGTGTACCCTTTCTACCTGCTGGAGTAGGTTCTCTCATCACACATGCACACATACCACATCTGTCAACCCTGTGTGCACCTCTGTACATAGTCCATTTATTCCTTCTCTTTTGTTAAAACCTCCTGAGCATATCTTTTCCAACGGAATTTTCCATTCTTCCAATACTTTAGTCAGTTTTAGTTTTTTGAATTTCAAGGCTCAAGTACACATAAGTATGTGATTGATATCTCCTTAGCGAAATTGTTCCTTTTGTATATTAACAGGTTTTGTTTAAGTAGCATTTTGTCTGATAGAAACTCCTAAACTAGTATTTTTTGTTTGTTTTTATCTCAGATATTTTTTCTTTCCATCTCTTATTTTTAACCTTTTGATGTTGTTTCATTTTGAAATATTTCTCTTTAAGAAAGTTTGTAATTTGACATTTTAAACCAATCTGATAGAAAGGTGAATTTTATCAATTTATATTTATTGTGAATACTGATATATTTGAACCTCTTTCTGCCAGCTTACTTTGAGTTTTCTGTTTTCCTTCTTTTCTAGTTTAGTCATCAATTGTATTTTTAATATATTTTATTGATTATACTATTACAGTTATCCCTATTTCCCCCCTCTATTCCTCTTCACCCTGCACCTCCCTTCCTACTAGCATCCCTCATCCCCTGCCCTTAGTTTATGTCCATGGGTCATACATATAAGTTCTTTGACTTCTACATTTCCTATATTATTCTTAACCTCCCCCTGTCTATCTTCTACCCACCACTTATGCTACTTATCCTCTGTATCTTTTCCCCCTCTCTCCTCACCCACTCTCCCACTGACAACCCCACATGTGATCTCCATTTCTGTGATTCTGTTCCTGTTCTAGTTATTTGTTTTGTTTTAGGTTAGGTTGTTAATAACTGTGAGCTTCTTGTCCTTTTACTGTTCATATTTTTTATCTTCTTTTTCTTAGGTAAGTCCCTTTAACATTTCATATAATAAGGTCCTGGTGATGATGAACTCCTTTAACTTGACCTTATCTGGGAAGCACTTTATCTGCCCTTCCATTCTAAATGATAGCTTTCCTGAATAGAATAATCTGGGATGTAGGTCCTTGCCTTTCATGACTTGGAATACTTCTTTCCAGCCGCTTCTTGCCTGCAAGGTTTCTTTGGAGAAATCAGCTGATGGTCTTATGGGAACTCCTTTGTAGGTAAGTGTCTCCTTTCCTCTTGCTGCTTTTAAGATTCCCTCCTTATGTTTCATCTTGGGTAATGTAATTATGATGTGCCTTGGTGTGTGCTTCCTTGGGTCCAACTTCTTTGGAACTCTCTGAGTTTCCTGGATTTCTTGGAAGTCTATTTCCTTTGACAGATTGGGGAAGTTCCCTTCCATTATATTTTCAAATAAGTTTTCAATTTCTTACTCTTCCTCTTCTTTTTCTGGTATCCCTATGATTAGGATGTTGGAAGGTTTAAAGTTGTCACAGAGGTTCCTAAACCTCTCCTCATTTTTTTGAATTCTTGTTTCTTCATTCTGTTCTAGTTGAATGTTTGTTTCTTCCTTCTGCTCCAAACTATTGCTTTGAGTCCCAGTTTCCTTCCCATCACTGTTAGTTCCCTGTACATTTTCCTTTATTTCATTTTTCATAGTCTTCACTTTTTCCTCTAATTTGCCACCACATTCAACCATTTCTGTGAGCATCCTGATTACCAGTGTTTTGAACTCTGCATCTAACAGGTTGGCTATCTCCTCATCACTTTGTATTTTTTCTGAAGCTTTACTCTGTTCTTTCATTTGGGCCATATTTTTTGTCTCAGCATGCCTGTTATGTAGTAAGGGGCAGAGCCTTAGGTATATGACAGGACGGGGCAACCCACATCACAATTTATGGCACTGTCTGTGGGGGAGTGGTCTGAGGGGGAGCAATGCTGCTTGCTTGGCTCTTGGTCGGCTTTCAGTCACTGCCTCCTCTACCCACAAACAAATTGGGCCCTTCTGGTGCTGATTCCTGGGTTGGTGGGTTTGTGTACCTTCTAGGACCTTGTGGGTCCTGTAAATTGAATCTCTCCAACAAACTCTCCTGTGAGGCTGGGAGTTTCTCCCACTGCCTCAACCCCCACAGGTGTTTTCAGTCAAAGTTCTTGAGGCTTTATTTCTCTGTGCTGGAACTCTGGGTTTCATGGTCTGTCTCACTCTCCATTTTTTTCTCCTGGTTTATCTGCACATAAATGTGAGACCACCTACTTCATCAGCCCCCACCTCACTTGCCCTGGTCCTTCAGCTGCCATCTTACTGTGAGTTTTTTCCACCCCAGCTTCCCATCTCTGCCCCTCCTACCAGTCTGGATGAATGTTTCCTCTTTAACTCCTTGGTTGTTGGACTTCCATATGGTTTGATTTTCTGGCTGTTCTGCTTGTTTTTTGTTTTTGAATTTGTCATTGTCCTTTTGGTTGTGGGAGGAGGCAAAGTGTATCTACTTATGCCTGTGTCTTGGCCAGAAGTTTTATTTTTTATTCTTCAAGTTTTAATATGCTTAACTATGATTTTCTCTAAAGTATGAAATTGTTTAATATCTCTGTCTTCTTCTCTGATCAGAAATGGACCATAGCACATTTCTATTTCCCATTGAATATCTATCCTTATATTTCCTATTATTATAGAGAATTTTAGTACTACCTTTTTGGTATAGAAAGATTTAGTCTTTGTAGTCAGAAGTGAAAATGTATTCACTAACATATTTTATCAGTTCCCTGGTAGCAGTTCAGTGTCCTGGTCTTGTGGTGATGTGGGGATACCACAAAACTATTCCCCAAACAAGCTGGTCCTTGTTGCAAGACTTGACTTGTTTCCTATGGCCTTCTCACATAGGCAGCTTCATATAAGCTGTGACCTCAGACAGAAACCAGGGTGGCAACTTTATGGGTTTGTTTTCCTTTGGAAAAGCCTCATTTCTGACCTGGATTCCTGCCCTGGACCCTGCCCCAAATGCTAAAGAGCTCTGTCCACTTTGGACCTGGAGTGGTCACTTGTGTTTCCAGTACATTTCTGGAATGAGGAAACATTTACCATATTTTACAGTGAAACTGTATATTCAAAATGCTCTCTTTTCATATTTTATGTATTATTGACATGTATTGTTCCAGGGTGCCTCAAAGTACAAATTTGTGGTGCTATTTTGACTGGAAATTGAATCCCAAAGTTTATATGGAGCACCTATAATGTATCTTTCAATAAGTGTCAGAGGACATCTGCACAAATGTATTTTTCTTCTAGGGGCTTAGAAGCTCCTAAGTGACATGAGACTTAAATGCACACATGAAGCAATTTTTAGAATACAAAACAGAGTAATATTCAAGTGTCAAAGTAGGTGACATTTTCTGCAGGTATAAAGGAAAGGTGATCCTCACAATAGTTGGCAAGGCTAGGAGGGCTGTTTTGTTGTTCTCGGTTTATTTGGAGAAGGAAGAAGATGACTATATGGGGTGGGACAAAAGTAGGTTGACAGTTGCTCATATGGAAAATAATACAGTCAATTAATAAATAATGATACAAGAATAAACTCTGTGTTTTGTGCACTCACAACTAACTGTAAACCTATATTGACCCCACCCTGTATGTGTGTTAGTAACACCCAGGCCGGTGCGTACATACAAACATATGAAAAAGACATTTTATTAAATTTTCTATATTTTAACCAGTCCTCCAAGGGAGCTCAGGAGAATATCTGAATATCCACCTTTCAAAAACATGATTCATTTTCTTTTAACTTTCTCTAATATATTTAACTGATTGCTAGACCCTTCTCACCTGCTGGTAATATCATGAGTAGAAGCTACCCATAGTTAATATAATCATTTCAAAAATCCAAAACAAAGTGATTATTTCAGTCATGAATAACTGATTGAAGACTGATTCAGACTGATATTTTCTCTTTTTTTCAGGTGTTTCACAAACGGTTCTACTGAGGTTAGAGCAAAGTCAACCCCATTTGGTTCTCTCATCGTACTGTATAACAGACTATATAATCTGAATGAACTGGTCTGGTTTGAAAGATTATAGATTCAGGTGTAGGGATAGGGTGGCTGTGGAGTCATGTTGAATCTAGACCCCAACCAACTAGAAGTAATCACACTTTTCCCTGAACTCATCATTTATCTCTACCCCTTTGGTAGCATTTTTAAGTATGAATACCCCTAATTATAACTTGGTCCTTCTAGCCCTATGTATTCCTTGAGGAAAGAAGCCATGCCTGATTTGGTTTTGAATCTATCAAAAACAGCTGGAGTGTCATCCTGTAGCCAAAAGGCTGTGGGTTCAATTCCTGGCAAAGGCACATACCTAGGTTGTGGGTTTGATCCCTGGTCTGTGTGTGTGCGATCCCCTGTCTGACGAGACAGCCAATTGATGCTTCTTTTTCACGTTGATGTTTCTCTCTCTCTAAAATAAGTAAAAAAAAAAAATCCTTGGATGAGGATTAAAAAAACTTTAGCAGAATGTTAAAGAGGACTTTTAATAAATATGTGGCTGATTGTGTAAGGGTCAGATAAGCAGGTATACATGTACTGACCCCACCAAACTTGTACTACATTACTTCTTTCCTCTTCAGCCTAGTCTCTTTCTATCCATGCTACATATACTCCTTTTATGCCTCTCATAATAATAACAAATTATTGTAATTGGCACAGAGGGGTTGTCTAACCTACCTGAGGACACACAGCTAATAAGACACCAAGCCAGAGTTTGAACCCAGGCAGTTTGACCCTAGACTCCATGCTCTTAACCACTATACCATTCTTGATATAGTATCAGATACATGGGAGCTCAATAAACACCCATCTTCTTGCTGTTAGTCTTTGGCCCCATTTTCTTGTTAGAGGAGCTCTAGCACCAGATTCACAGCTAAATTACTTTAAACAAAAGGGTTATTCTTCTTCTGCCTACTGGTGGTCAACCCAGCAGTCCGTTAAAGAGGGTGGGCATGCCCAATGACCAGTGGAGAAATAGTCATAGGCACAGTCACACAAACAATTAATTCAAATTAGAATGAACATCTAAAGGGATCCTTATAAAAATGTGAAGAATAACTCTTTTCATTCTACCACCATCAGTTGCTTTTGAGAAAAAGGGGGTGTGACATTATTTTCCGGGGTAAGTCTTTTTATCTGGATATATTTTTTAATCTTATTAAAATGCCAGACCATATTTCTGACTTCACCTCCAACCCCAGTACATTCAGCAGAGAGTTATCAGGGCTAACAAAAAAGAGAAGAGGTGACAATAACCTAAAGTGACAAATCACTCAGATATAATTTCTTTTGACTTTGGAAAATGCAATCAGAGACTCCACTCACTTGTTGCCAGCAGCCGTGGCCTAACTGATTAGAGCTTGCAGCCTCACCGGGTAGCAGAAAGGAATAGGCCATAGAAAATCCACTCAACAACTGAGAATTAAAAATGAATTCACATGATAGAAACATATATACTTAATTTTAATAACACTAATACTTTTCATCTGTGATTCTTATAACATGGTTTGTTATATACTAGATATTTTTATTTTCTTTAAATGTCTTTTGAGTGTATTTGAGTTCATTCAATAAATATTAAAAGCCTATTAGTGCTAGGCACTGTTCTTGGGCTTAGGACACATCAGTGAACAAAACAAAGATGCCAGCCCTCATGGACTTTATATTCTAGCTGTAGAGTAACTATGCAGTATTGGTACTGGAACTCACAATGTAAATTTATTAATTGGAGGCTTGGGTGTTTAATATGCAAGAGTAATATAAATTTTTAGCACAGTTCCAAATTACCAGGCACTTTTCCTTCTCTAGAGTTCACTTAAGTAACAGGTGCAACAGTAAAAAATACATGCAACAGTCCCAGGGTATAGAATGGCCCTGTCTGGGGACAATTTGAACCTGATCTTAGGAGATCCCATCATCACCCCAGAGATCATCAAGAAACTAAGTTAGTTAAAATTGTGTTTCTAAATCTTCTTACTACTAGGGACTGTTTTTAATTTTTTACCTCATGTTTTAGAAAAATTCAATGCTTTAAACATATCCCACTTATTAAATAATAATAGATTTGTTTTCCTCTTCATATACCATTTCTGCTACTTCTGTAGTAGGCACCAAACCCCCCCCCCCCCTCACCCCAGCAACCAGGAGTGCAGGAGGGATATAGACGTAAAGAACAGATTGGGCACAGGCTTGTTCCTGCTCTGTAACCTGACACTTATGCCCATCTGCCACCATAGGAGCCTGTGTTTGGGGCTGTTACAGTGGTTGGTGTGGGGGGAGGAGGCAGGAAGCCTTCAGAGATTGATGATGGTGTTAGAAGTCATTGTGATTTTTAAGGTACTCTTTCATAAGAACTACAGTATAATTGGTGTGTTTATTTCTTAGGAATGCCATAGCAAATGATCATAAACTTGGTGGCTTAAAACAACAGAAATGTATTCTCTCATAGTCTGGAGGCCAGAAGTCTAACATGAAGGTGAAGGCAGGACTGTGCTCCCTCCAAGGCTCTTGGGAAGAATTCTCCTTGCATTTTCCAGTGTCTGATTGCTCCAGATTTTACTTGGATTGTGGCTGTATAACTCCAGTCCCTGTCTGTGTCTTCACATGGCCTTTTTATCCTCTCTGTCTGTGTTTTCTCCTCTGCTGTGTCTTATAAAGACACTTGTGATTTGATTTAGGGCCCATCCAGCTAATCCAGGATGATCGCATCTCAATATCTTTAACTTAATTACATCTACAGAAATCCTTCTTTTCAAGTAAAGTCACATTCACAGTTTTAGGGGCTGTTACATGAACATACCTTTTAGAAAGCAACCATCCAACCCACTGCAACTGGGTAGACCAAAAAACACCATCAAAACTAGAATCAAAATATTAGGTAAAGGTTTTTGAATTTATCCCCACTGCTCCCAAACCCCATTCTTTGCTCTTATCAGAGATATCTGGCTATTCAGCTCCCAATTAAATGTTGCCACTGGACTTAAGCTCTGCTCTTGGCTTCAAGATCTGGTTCCTCGTTTTGGTCCTCATTTTGTCTTAACTCCTGTAGAAACTCTTGGTATCCTCTTGAATGAATGACTTCTATGGACTTTGCAGTCATTCTGTGATGCCACCTTCAATCCTCAGCATGGCTTGCTCCCCCATTGCCCAGTCTTGTTACCAATAGAACATATGTATAGTGTTTCAGTTGGCCAAGTCCTTGTTGTATAAGGGCATAATGCAGTGACCTCCCAAGAGTTCTCCAAATATCCTAGGTGGAACAAGGAACCACTGCCTCCCTAGAGTTGTGCTCATAAAAACGTGTAATCCCAGGATTAATGTGGAGCTGTACTTTCCCATGGTGGTGGAAAGCAGATTCCCATTCTATGGCTTTCTTTTGTACTGAAGTTCTTTTCACTCAAGAGGACTGGTGCTGATTGCTTGGGACTTATCCTATAAAAAGTTAGATTTCAGGTGTGGTTTGAGATAGACCCATCTTGTCCAAATTCTGCATTCCATTTTTCTTGTTTATCTTTTGTTCTTTTAGTGTTCTTTATTCTCCCTTTAAAATGGACCAATTATAATTTTCCACTTGAAAATAAATTTCATCATACTTTATTCCCTCACTTGGTTTTTGAAATGACTCAAATCTTAGTTGAGAATTTTGTTAGCAGCTCCAAAGTGTGATGCTTTGTAATTTTTCTTGAAAGTGAAAAGTACAAGGAGCAAGTCTAGCCTTTGGCCTGAGGTTCTTACACTAAAATCCTAAAACTAAGTCATCACATGATTTTGACTGACCTACATGCTGACCTGTCCCCCATCAAAGAGGTGTCCAGAGATTTCATGTCTGTCACCACTAAAATCTTTGTTCCATAAAGACATATAAAAGCAAAAATGCAAGTAGTGTGAAAATTACTTGTTATTCAGATATTTAAGTTTATAGTCTGGCTTTGCATTATTGCCTTATAAAGCAATAAGTTTTTATAAGATATTTCATAACTAAGGAAGTGTGGAGATGTCGATTTGATCAAATTACTACCAGAATGAGATATAAAATGTTTTTGCAGAGTACTAATGTGAATATCATCACAATGTATTTATTACATTAACTGGACTTCCAAATTTGAGCAGCCTACCTAGTTCAGTAGACTGAGCACTAGATTGGCATTTAAGTACTTCTATATTCTACCTTCAGTTTTACTACTGATTGGCTGTGTATAGTAAGTAAACCATTTATTTTTCTTTGCCTTTGGCTTTATAAAATATATAAGTAGAAAAAGAGTAAGCCATGGCCATTTGAGTCCATAATATTTAATTTGAGGAATTCTTGGCTGCAGGGCCAATTCTTAGCTCCAGGGCTAATTTTTGTTTTCTAATAAAGTACATGGAACAGTGCATCCATAGCTTCTCCTTGCTCCCAGGCCTCCCCTCAGTCCCACACTGTACACACCAGCCTCTGCCATACAAGGGCTTTTTTTGTGGCCCTTAGAAAAATAGCAACAATTTTTTAGAAACAAGCCTATGAAAAACTCAAATATATTGTCATTTTTGCATTCTTTTTCAGATAGCTTGTATGCTTCTTTTCTAAAGTTAGGTAGCCCAATCATATAGATGATTTCAGAAGATAACGAAGAGCTTTAAAATAGTAATGAGACTGCCACAAAGATGATCAAGTTAAGAACTAAGATTCTTTTACACAAAGAATGAGAAACTTATTTGGGGTGGGGATGAGCTTTCTGCAGTCAGCTTCAGTGGTTTGAAAGCTTATTTTATATGTAATGACTTCGTTCCTTATCCCCTAAGATCAGGACAACAAGAAAATATTCATGAAGGAATTACGATAGATAAAGGTAGAAAGGTCTATTATGATACCAGTCGTGTAAGATACCTTTTCTAAAGAAAAAAAGATCCTGCCCTGTCTGGTATGGCTCAGTGGATTGAGTGCCGGCCTGTAAACCAAAGGATCACCAGTTCAATTCCCAGTCAGGGCATATGTCTGTGTTGTGGGCCAGGTCCCCAGTTGGGAGTGTACGAGAGGCAACCATACAATGATGTTTCTCTCTCTCTCTCTTTCTTACTCCCTTTCCCTCTCTCTAAAAATAAATAAATAAAATCTTAAAAAAAAGATCCTGATCTGTTGCAGGTATTCCAGTGAACGGTCACTTAACAGGTTATCATATGTATCAGCTTCTTAAAGTTTGAATACCCCCTGAAGAAATTTGTAGCCTCCTTTAGTGTCTTCTTTCAGCCTCTTTTAATTCTTGCAGCAAGAACATGTTAATACTGCAGAGAAGTTCCTCTGTGCATTTAAGCTTACTTTCTCTTTCCTCTGGGAAGGCACAACAGATGATCACCATACCATGTGACATCCTTTCAACACTGAATCCCTATACCATTGTCTTCTTTTTCCCCCTTAACCTTCATGGAGTCTATTTCCCAAAGCCTTAATTATCGGTATTTAATCATTGCCCCTTGTATTTTATGGTGAATGACAATTCTGAACCCCCCTGATCCTGAGAAGTAGAGAATTCTTGACTTATTTTTCCACTAAAAATTTAAATGCAATAGAATAGATGAGCAGGAATAAGTCATTTTTCTTTTTTAGATCACCAATTGCAAGATTTCTTTTCATAAGAACAGGTATATCAATTTTCTGTTGGAAATATATTTCTAAAAAGCATGAAAAATTTTAATCTCAAACTCTGTAGCTGTCAGAGAGATGAATGGCTCTTCTATTTGAAACAGCTGCCAAAAATAAGAGGCCTGGGTGTCATTTCTCTCCTTGGTGAACTATCAGGCTTCTTTTAATGAATCTGGCATGTTACATGTGGCCGAAGTAGCTTGTCATTGTCAGGAACTGGTGTAAGTAGTTGTTTTTCTACCCATAGCTTATAATCCTGTTGCCTAAGACTAAAGGATGTTCTGAGTTGTATAGTACTTCATGAAGACAACTGAGTAAAGTGCTGTTTTACATTCATTTTAGAATTGTTTTTATTAAAGTGAAATTCACATAACATAAAACTTAGCCATATTAAAGTGAACAATTCAGTGGCATTTCATATATTTACAATATTGTTCAACCACCATTCATATCAAGTTCCAAAATATGTTTATTTTGGCATCCAAGCAGGCATCAGCCTGCTTTCTGTCTCTATGAATTTATCTTTTCTGTGTATTTCATGCAATATGGGACATTTCCTATCTGGCTTCTTCCACTGAATACCCATTTAAGTTTCATTCCTTTTCATGACTGAATAATGTTCTATTATATGTGTATACTACAATTTGTTTATCTATTCATTCATTGATGGGTTGTTTCTAACTTTTGGCTATTGTGAATACCACCACTATGGCCATTCATGAACAGGCATTTGAGTACCTCTTTTCAATTCTTTTGGTTACATATACCTAGCAGTGAAATTGCTGGGTCATGTAGTAATTCTATGTTTAACCTTTTCAGGAACTGCCAAACATTGTCTGCATTTACTTCCTTTTTTAAAATATATTTTCTTGATTATCCTATTACAGTTGTCCCATTTTTTTATCCCATTTATCCCCCTTTACCCTGCACCACTCCACCCTCATTCCTGGCCCTTAGTTCATGTCCATGGGTCATACATGTAAGTTTTGGCTTCTCCATTTCCCATACTATGCTTAACCTCCCCTTGCCTGTTTTGAACCTGTTATTTATACTTCTTACTCCCTGTACCTTTTCCCCTATTCTCCACCCATCCTCTTCCCTGCTGATAACCCTCCATGTGATCTCCATTTCTGTGCTTCTGTTCCTGTTCTAATTGTTTGCTTAGTTGGTTTCTGTTTTTGTGTGTTTTTAGGTTCAGTTGCTGATGGTTATGAGTTTGTTGCCATTTTACTGTTGATATTTTTTATCTTCTTTTTCTTGAATTAGTCCCTTTAACATTTCATATAACAAGGGCTTGGTGATGATGAACTCCTTGAACCTGACCTTATCTGGAAGCACTTTATCTGCCCTTCCATTCTAAATAATAGCTTTGCTGGATAGAGTAATCTTGAATGTAGGTCCTTGCCTTTATGACTTTGAATACTTCTTTCCAGCCCCTTCTTTCCTGCAAGGTTTCTTTGGAGAAATCAGTTGATAGTCTTATGAGAACTCCTTTGTAGGTAGGTGTCTCCTTTCCTCTTGCTGCTTTTAAGATTCCCTCCTTATGTTTCATCATGGCTAATGTAATTATGATGTGCCTCGGTGTGTGCTTCCTTGGGTCCAAATTTTTGGGGACTCTCTGAGCTTCCTGGACATCCTGGAAGTCTATTTCCTTTGACAGATTGGGGAAGTTTGCCATCATTATTTGTTCAAATAAGTTTTCCATTTCTTGCTCTTCTTCATCTCCTTCTGGAACCTCCATGATTAGGATGTTGGAAGATTTAAAGTTGTCATAGGGGTTCCTAAGCCTCTTCTCATTTTTTTGAATTCTTGTTTCTTCATTCTGTTCTGGTTGAATGTTTGTTTCTTCCTTCTGCTCCAACTTGTTGATTTGAGTCCCAGTTTCCTTTCCTTCACTGTGGTTCCCTGTATATTTTTCTTTATTTCACTTTGTATAAACTTCACTTCTTCCTCTATTTTGTGACCATATTCAACCATTTCTGTGAGCATCCTGATTACCAGTGTTTTAACTCTTCATCTGATAGGTTGGCTATCTCTTCATCACTTAGTTCTATTTTTGGAGATTTGATCTGTTCTTTCATTTGGACCATATTTCTTTGCCTCAGCATGTCTATTATATTGTAAAGGGTGGAGCCTTAGGTATTCACCAGGGCAGGGCAACCCATGTCACTGCATTGTGGCAGTGTATATGAGTTGGGAGTGGAAGAGGGAACAATGTTGCTTGCTTGTCTCTCTGCAGGCTTTCAGTCACTCTCTCTGCTACCCACAAACAAACTGGGCCCTTCTGGTGCTGATTCCTCGGTGGGTGGTTTTGTGTACATTCTAGGGCTCTGTGGTCTCTCCAACAAACTTGCCTGTGACATTGGGAGTTTCTCCCACTGCCTCAACCCCCACAGGTTTTGACAGCCTGAGGTTTCAAGGCTTTCTTTTCCCTTGCTGGAGCCCTGGTTTGAAGGGTCTGTCTCACTCCCCAGTTGTTCCTCCCAGCTGCACACAATTGTGGGACCATCCAGTCTGCCAGGTACCACCTAGCTGCAAGTCCTCTTCACCCTGGCTCCCTGTCTCTACCCCTCCTACCAATCTGAATGAATGTTTCTTCTTTAGCTCCTTGGTTGTTGAACTTCCACAGAGTTCAATTATCTGGCAGTGCTGGTTATTTTTGTTTTTAAATTTATTGCTGTCCTTCTTTTGGTTGTATAAGGAGGCAAAGTATATTTGCCTATACCTCCATCTTGGCCAGAGTCTGCATTTACTTCTGACAGGGGAAATCCACAGCATTAATGAAATGAACTTGTCTTAGCAGGAAGAGCACAGCCCTCAGACTCTCTGAGGAGAATTCTCTGAAGAGTCAAAGGGCACATACCTGACGGACCTCTGCTCCTGGACAGACAGAACCAAAATACACTCTGAACAACAACAGTAACCACAATCTCCATAAAGTACCAGGGGAAGAAATCTCAAATCAGTCTCAAACTCCAGGTAAGTTTTTATGATGGTTTCTTTGAGATGCTTTAATCAATGCACATCAGTTGTCCTTAAGCCATGTTGCTGCTATAATTAACCTTAACCCAATTAAGAGAGTTACTTTAGAGAAGTCGATTGTGATGAGGTTTATTCTGAGAAAAAAATCTTAAAAACAGTCTAAGGTTGCCAGAAGTTAGGTTTGTGCCTCTTTCTTCCTGTCAGTATAAGGATCAACACTCTGACTAATTCATGCAAATTAATTTGTTAATGTTTTTTTCTAATTTTAGCAGACTAATTGCCATTGAATTATCACATAGGAAGTCATTTGCCTATTTTCCTAAAAGCTGTTACTCTTTTGTGGATAAATTGGTATAAGACTAATCTAACTTGCCTATTGTAGAAACAAACTGGATTTTTAAAGTACACGTCTTCATTCAGTTTTCCGAATGTCCCCACAGACATTTCCTTTGGTGGCATTGATATTGAAGATATAGTGGGGCACTGAATGATATACAGCCTCCACCCATCTTGTAGTGCTCATAAAAGGCAACATTACGCTGTCTGGACTAATGATTTAGGAACAGTTTACCATCCTTGTAACACCATGCTTGATCAATGTGCTAACAGTGGTGTGCAACAGAATTACAACCATAACAGAGTTAAGATGGAATAAATTAGGAACATAAACATTACTCCTTCTCGGAGGTTTTGTTCAAGCCAATATAGTTAAGATAAGATGCCCAAACAGTGCACCCAGAAAACGAGCTCATCCATCAAGGATCTTGCCGTGTTGTAATTCAGAATTATCCCCCAGCATTACATAGCTATTACGGTCTGAGCGGCATAGCTGCCAGAGAACGGATCCTCAGAGAACCCTGGGTAGTCAGAGTCAGAGTAACCACTCCTTGGCTGCTAATCCACTGTGCAATAATAGTTCAGCCCTGATCCCTGACATTATGCTTTCTGAGTCACATGCTCTTGAAGGTTACTTCAAGTTTGAGTAAAAAGGTCAAAAGAGGACAGGGAGGTAGGCAAGTATGGCCTCCATAGATGCACTCTTTGGTCAGATGGCATAGGAACAGATTAGGGAAAACAGACTATGTGAGACCTCCCTTCCTGCATGCGGAAAAAGGCTGCTTCTTGAGGCAGACTCACAAATTCCTGAGACGGGAGTAATGATTACGTCTGTGGAGAAACAAAATGTCCCTGAAGTGGAATGTTTGAATCCAGTCATACATAATTGATGAAGCAAACAGGACAGAGCTTGACACTTGAGGCTTCAACCCTATTCAGGAGAATTTGGTTCATAGTAGAATTTATGTTAAAACTGTAAGCCCCAATCTCTCCCAGGTTATCATCTTGAGGTACTAAGCCAGTTAGACTTCTAAAGTTTGATTAATCTTTTCTAAGAACAGAAGAAATCATTCTTTGCATGAGTGTCAATATTCCTTTTTTAGTAATTTATCTTAAATTACTTTTCATACTTTCAAAAATTCTTGAGAAATGCATCTTAATGAATTAATAACTCACAACAATATTTTTAGATGTGCTCACATGTGCTGCTTACATAAACTTGGCCCAGAGATAGTCAGGTGATGTCCTTTCAGCTGGCACACAGGTCCCTTCTTTCTTGCCAAAGTGGAGGGCAAGTTCTTGGTAAACGTGCAAGGCTCATATGAGTAATGAGATTCTCAGTTTCATTAAGCCAAAATAGGAATCAGGGCACCACATCAACCTTGTGAAAGCTCCAAGAACTATTCCTGTCTCCAGTACAGGGAAAATGAATTGCAGGATCTCAGTGAAAACAAAAATCCATTTATTTTTCCATACCCACCTAATTCTTTATTCTAACGCTAGTAGAAGTACCAAGGGAGTTTTGTGGTTGGGTAGCCTGGTTTCTCCATTATCGATCTCTAAAGGTCAGGATGTGTTTCAGTTTCTATCTGTAAGCTTACTATCAGTCTGTTAGACATAGAGTTTACTTGACCCTTTAGAAGCCATTTCTGCAACCCGTCTAGTCCCAGCTTCCCAGTCTATGACTATAATGGAAAGTACCCCTCCATTTTATACCAAAATTATGACAACATTCTCTCCTACCAGCCCACTTGCTGGAAAGTCACTTCTCTCAAAGGGCTCTGAACTATACATGAAACTTTATTTGTACTACCTTATGGATAAAGCCCCAAAAGACAGCCTTTTCATGCACCTGCTCTGGCCTTCTCAGTTCACTGGTTTGACCTTCAGAAAAGTTCTGCTATCATGAGCTCAGTTCTCCCCATTAATGACTGTGTTGCCCCACTTCAGCTTCAGGAGAGAACCATATGATCTCACTTATAAGAAGAATCTAATGAACAAAATAAACTAATGAGCAAAACAGAATCAGAGACATGGAAACATGGAACAGACTGACAGCTGCCAGAAAAAAGTGGGGAGACAGGGAATGGTGGACAGAAGGGGAAGCGATTAGTCAAAGAACATGTATGAATGACCCATGGCCATGGACAATAGTGTGGGGACTGACTATGGGAGCAAGGGCTACGCTGGGTGTAGGAGGGCAAAGGGGGGAAAACTGGGACAACTGTAGCAGAATAAATAAGAATTTTAAAAAGACAGAAGGAAAAAGCTGGAAACTTACAGAAAAGGAAAGTTTTTCCCTTGGTCCAAAGACAACATCCTAATAATGCTTCCTGTTTTTTGTTGGGGCTGGAATTCAGATATTGTACACTGTCTTTTTAGCCTACGGTTTCGTTACCCCAGGACTTCAAATGCTGTTTTTTCCCTCTCTGGGTCTCTATTCTCTCTCCTGCCGTTCCTGACAAAAACAGAAGCTTGATGTTGCTGCTACCCTAGGGAGGGCTCACCACCAGCATGACCCTGCTCAAAGCTTCTCCATACTTCTAAGCCCAGGGACAAATCCAAAGAGGGGTGGAAGCACCTCCTTCCATAGTCTGTAGTTTCCATTTATTTCCTGCATGGGGATTATTCACTTCCAGGATGACCAATGGTAGGAACATCCATTCTCTAAAAGAAAAAGCCTACATCCTTTCAACCATTGAGCCCAGTAGATGGCCTTCAGGCCCATAATGCAATCTCAAAATGGTATAATGTTGGCCTATTTCACAAAATTAGTCTTTTTTATCTGTGGTCACTATTTTACAATTATATTTTCTACCCCTACTATTTCTTAGGTATAAGGATCTTTAGGGGCATTAAAGCATCTATTAGGTACAGCATGGGTCTAGAAACAGATGGCTTACTCCATGTGGGTAATTGAGGGAAGTGAATAAAGGCACTATTTACAAGGTGTGGTTATTTACAAGGGTTTACAGAAATCAGCAAGGATGGTGCAGTATCTGGGGTTAGCAACAATGGGAAATTGTTACTCCCCATAAGTCTAAAGTGGGAAAGGAAGGATATATTTCCCAGAACCCAGAGAGAGTGTAGAGAGTTATCTGGCAAGAGTAGTAGTAGCCTTTAAGGGGTAGATTCAGCCAACCCTGCACACCCTGATAGAGAGGGATCTTGGGAGTAAATATCCCAACCTCTTGTTTTCCATCTTCCAGTCTCCTGTCACAGTGCCTCTCACCACCACATTTGCCAAAATCCAACTTTAGCCAAAGGGCAAGGGCGTTTGTCAATGCATTCCATATAGGTCAGCCTTCCAGAGCCAGAGCAGAGCAGAGAAGGATAAAAATTAGATCTGAAGAGATAAAATAAGGTATCCTATTGTGAAACTGAACAGCTTTAGTTTCTCTCTCTAAATTTGTTTCTTATGGAGTTTCCTCAAAAAAACTAAAAAAGGAACTGCCTTTTGATCCAGTGATTCCACTGTTTGGAATGTACCTAAGAATCTCGAAACACTAATCCAAAAGAACTTATGCAACCCTATGTTTATAGCAGTGCTATTTACAACAGCCACGTGCTGGAAACAACCTAAGTGCCCTCAATAAAGAAGTGGATCAAAAAATGTGGTGCATTTACACAATAGCATATTATGCAGCAGAAAGAAAAAAGGAACTCCTGCCTTTCGTGACAGCCTGGATGGAAATAGAGAATATTATGTTAAGTGAAATAAGCCAGATGGTGAAAGACAAATACAATGTGATTTCACCTATAAGAGGAACCTAATGAACAAAATAAACTAGTGAGCAAAATAAAACCAGAGGCATGGAAACAAGGAACAGATTGGCAGTGACCAGACAGGAAGGTGGGAAAGGGGGATAATGCTAGAAAGAAGGGGAAGGGACTAGGCAAAGAACATGTTTGAATGACCCATGGACATAGAAAACAGGGATGACTGTGTGGTGGGGGTGGGCTAGGTGGAGGAGGGCAAAGGGGGGAAAACTGGGACAACTGTAAGAAAATAATACAATATTTAATAAAAATAGTTTTCAGAAGTGTTCTAACATTAATGTAAGGTTTCTATCAGTAAGTTCACCTAATCTTTGCTGCTTCATTTTAAAAGCCTTAACCATATGCCCCCTAAGTCACTGCCTTCCCGAATTTAAGACCCCTAATCATTTTTGTTGTTCCCTACTCAGCAGCAGCCTGTTCTTTCCAAACATTTTATCTATGTTTGCAATGGCTACTCCCAGGAACAGGACCAGTTGGTGATTCCTGCCAAAAAAGCCACAACTCCTAGCAGCTTCCCATCCCAGATTCTCCTTCTGAATATGTCTCCTGATTTCTTAAAGGTGCAGCAACTAAAAATGTATATTTTATTCTAGAGGCATGCAATCTAGCATAAGAATAAGAAATATGCTGATTCAGTCATGAGCACTCCGAACAGTAAAGATAAGTAAAATTTAGGGAAATAGGAATTAGCAGTATTGAACATTAAAACAATTTAGAGTAGTTGAGAATTATTAGGAAGCAGCATAACATGGATCATAAACTGAAATTCATAACAGGCCTTGCGGTACAAGTTTCTGTTAAGTTTTAATATATTTTGAGAGTTTGAAACTGATCCTATTTGGGGGAGTATTTTGAATAGTATGATCAAGAATCATTCGTGAATAAAATGTGCCTGAATCTGGTCCCCAAATAAAATTCCAAATGTGATAATACCAACAAAGCCTGAAAGGGGTGGAGTTGAGGGCGAGGATGGAGAGAAAAGGTAGCTAAATCTTTCCTATTGTTTTCAAATGAGTAGCTATTGATTTTTTATGTTAATATAAATATGTAGGCTTAAATATGTAAAGACAACCATTAACAATAGGGAGATAGGAATCAAAAACTTTAAAAACACTAGGCAGGAGAGAAAAGGAATAGTAAAAACCCTACCATCTAGCAAAAATCAGTAAAGGAAAAATATGTGACAAGAAAACATAAAAAGTTGGAAACCATATCTGTGTGATTGATTCACTTGATTGTTCCTTGGAAATGACTCTTGGGTCTGGCTCTTTTCAATCCCACTACCACCCCTCTAGTTCCCTCCATCCTGTACTAATGCAGTAGCCCTGAGATAGCATATCTTACCTTGGCCTCACCACAGCATCTTAATCAGTCTTTATAAAGGGTAATATTGCACCCCTGCTCAAAAGCCTCCCAGGGCTCCCCATTCCCTACCATATACTCTTTTTATATGATTTTCAAGGCCTCCTATAATATGACCCCAGCTAACTGTGTTTATCAATTCTAATATATATATATTTATATATAAATATTATACATATATATATCTAACCCTCACCTGAGGACATGCATATTGATTTTAGAGAAGTGGAGAGGGAAGAGAGAGACAGAGAGAAAGAGAGAGAGATGAGAGATGAGAGAAAAACATCAGTCCATTGCTTCTCATATGCACCGCACCAGGGTCCGAACCTGCAACCTAGGCGTGTGCCCTAATTAGAAATCGAACCCATGACCTTTGGTTTCTGGGACATCGCTCCAACCAACTGAGCCACACTGGCAGGGCCTAAAACATATTTTTTAAAAATGAAAATAGAACATTTAAAATATCTCTGAAATCAGAGTGCATTTTACGATTGATGGCAATCATGTCATCTAAGATTTGATAAAATATGGTTCTTTTCTGAGTGTTTGGCTTGGCTACAGGACACCTCTTTCTAGAAAACAGAAATTCTCACTTTGCTTTAAACAGACTCTTTCACAGCTTCAGACTTTTATTCAGACATTTTCTTGTGTCTGGCTGTTACTCTCCCACAGCCTCCCTTCCTATATGGGCTCATCTTTGTTCAGTATCTCAGCTGGAAACAACCTTCTCTTTGAATCCTCTGGGGGGCTTTTTGTGGGGAGTCTTACAATTCTAGCAATTCATCACACAGTTCCTTTAGTTTAAATACTGTGTACATATTTGGTCTGTACACAGGGTCCATAGAGTCCTGTGAATTTCTTGAGAATGTAGCTAAAATTGTGACATTCTATGAAAAAATATGTCTGCTTCACTAATGCAGTTCAGGACATTACAGATAGTTTTTTAAAGCCTTCGAAGTGCTATCATTCCACAACTCAGTAAGAGCCCTGTTTTGAACTGTCCTCTAGAGGTAGTACTTCATCAGTGAGCTCAAGGCCTAAGATCAGATCAGCCAGAGATAGAAGGGCAGCTGAGGTGGGGAGCTGGTAGGAGTGACTGCTCTATCAGCAGCACTAACTGACTGGCCCTGCTCCTGGGAGTGGCCATTGCAAAGGTCAAGCTCTGAAAAACCATGTTGCATAGAGGTTGCCAGCCCTCCCCACTATCCTTTTATGATTCATCATGATGTCTTGAGAGGGTAGGGCTGAGTAAGAGCCTCTTGGTTTTTCAATTTACCCTTCCCTGAGGAAATCCAGATGAGACTGGAAGCCCTGGACCTCTGGGTTACCTCCTCTGGCACCAACAGGGAAACCCCTAATGTAACCCAGCCCTATTGGAGGGTGTAGCCTGGAAAGAAGACTACATGTGGACATTATTATGGTCTATGGCAGATTCTTCTCCATCACAACTCATTTTGAATTTCCCCAAGTCATATGTATAAATCTTTGCTGCAATACATTCACAGGGGTTTCTTCCAGTAAACTTTTGTGGACACAAGGAGATAAAAAAATTCACTCAAATGTTTCCTTGTTATTGCCTCTGTGGCTAAATTTTAAATGACTTGTGAAATTTCCTGCTGAATTCTGCTTCCTAAGCTAATGTCATTTTCAATAAGGGTCTCCCAGTTAACCAACTTCCTGAGGGTAAACTATCCAACCTCAGTTTCTACCAAGTGAGAGGTTAGATTCAAGAAGCTTGAGGTCCCTGACAGCTTCAGCATTCCAACATCCACTCCGAGCTCTACACAGCTCACCTCCCGTGCACCAGGTTAATGCAGTGATGTGTTTGAGGCTCACTGTGCTCTGGGACAAAATGGTCTGCATGATGTGATCTGGGCATGTCCCTTGAAAGCTTTCCATAGGGTGTGACTCTCCACGACTTCACACCAGAACGCCCTGAATAAACATCACTATTGTTGAGCCTATTTTGCCAAAAGAAACAGTTTCATCTTAAGAATACTTTCCTCATTAAAAAAATCTTAAGTGTTTATTACAGATAATGTGGAATATAGAAAATTGTAAGGAAGGAAATAAGATTTACTTTAACTCTCACCTCTCATTGTTAATACCATGTCATGTATCCTTACTGTACTTTTTCTTTCCACATGTGATCACATGATTTTTAAAGGTTTGATATAGAATTGGAATCACACTTTTCAAACTGTTTTTTTTAAAGCTTACTTTCCTTCTTTAATGATAAGTGACTAACATTGTTTCCTTTGTCACTATGTAATAATTAACCATATGAACTTTGGAGCTAGCCTGTCTGGATTTGAGTCCTGGCTCTCTCACTCCCTGTGTGTCCCTTAGGCATGTCCTTTAACTCACATAGGTACTTCAGATTCCTTACCTCTCAAGTGGGGAAAATAATGGTTCTTCTTCACAGAATTTTTATGAATATTTAAGTGAGTCAACATTTGCCAAATACTTAGAACAATGGATGGCAGATAGTACAGGCTTTAAGGACTAGCTACAGCTACTATGACTATTACTACATTTTCTTCTACAATGCCATTTTATTTTACTTTATTCTATTTTATTTTTTCAAAGACTAGGTAGGATTACATTGTTTGGGACACAGCACAATGTAGTCATCAGCATTCCATTGTTGATAGTTCTGCTTTTCTGGTATTGTGAACAACAGTGGACAGACGTCCTTCTTCCATTGCATTTGTAATGGGACAGACTATGCACCAGGTAGGGAAGGAATACGGTGACGGGAGATGGGTGAACCATATTTTACCTTCTTGGTTTTGAGCTTGCTTGGAGAGACAGAGAGGACATCAGTATCTCATTTTTCCCTGGAAGGCTGCTGCTAGAAATTAATCTTTTTGTTTGTTTGTTTGTTTTGTTTTGTTTTTGTTTTAGAAACTAATCTTTATGGTACTGCCCAGTCAAATATTTGATGGTCTTTTCTGGATTGAATCATCAGGAATCCTATTCTCAGATTTCAATCAGAGAAGGCTGTCTGGTCAGCCATGCCATATACTTTAGTTCTAGGGGAGCCTTGGGGGATAATCAGTGAACTCAGTCTGGGACTCCATTCTTTTCCAGGCTTGTATGTATGAAGGTTCTATTAGAGATGACCCTGCTCTCTCTTAGGGCTCAATTCCTATGGCCTTCCTCCCCAATACTACTGGGGAGAAGGAGAAAGGGACTTCTTCTGTGTCCAAATTCCCTGTTTGTATTTGTGGGAATGGTTATGATGCATTCTGGTAGGATGGGAACAGTATCCTCTCTACTGGTTGAGGGAATGAGTAGACTAAGAGGTATTACATGACTTCGCAGAACAATCTTGTAGAACAAAGCTAGGCCAGTGCAGATAAACACTACCAACAGGCAGCCCATCCTGGGGGACAGTAACTTGTAAGAACATCTTAACAAAGCTGTTCATGGGGAAGTGTGTCAAATACCTAGTTCTTATTATATCTCTGTTAAATGTATCACTGACTAAACCACCTGTTTGGTCCTCAGCATCTTCTAGCCAAAAGTTTATAACCTATCATATCCTGAAAGACTCACTCACAACTTCCAGATTTCTTATCTTCTAGGTACCCTGGAAAATTCTGTCCATCTAACACACTCATGGGGTTCTGGATATACACTGCCTAGAGAATTCACTTAAATATATGGAGGCAGGAGAGATCTCCCCTGACCTCATCCATCTCCAATGAACTGGCATTTAACCTGGCGGAGGGGTCTGTGTTTCTGCCAAGTAGTGGACGCCTTGTTAGAATACAAGGATGAGACCATGGACACTAAATAGAAATAGTGGTGAAATGGCAAAACTGGCCTATACTGTTAGAAGTCAGGATAGTGATTTCCCTTATTGAGGGGAAAGAGGGTACAAAGGGGGCTTCTAGGCTGAGGATAACATTCTGGGTGCTGGTTACCTAGGTGTGTCATTATGTGAATGTACAATGAACTGTTCACTTATAAGTGTACTTTGTGTACACATGTTGTATTTCAACAAAAATTTTAATTAATAAACTGGATTAAACACAGGAAGGTCCATCTCTGTTAAAACTAGTGGTTCTTTCCCAGGTCTACCAGATTTAGCAAATAAAAATACAGGATACCCAGTTGTTCAGATAAACAACAAATTATTTTTTAGATAAGCATGCCCCATGCAAATTTGCGACATGTTTATACTAAAACTGTATTTGTTGCTTATCTGAAATTCAAATATACTAACCATCCTGAATTTTATCTGACAACCCTAATCTTAAATCTAAATAGGTATCATCTTTGATTAATGAGAAAGTAAAAAAAGGATATATATTGAATGATTAGGGCTACACATTGAATGATTAAGCCTACACAAGCCTATTAAGGCTACATAGTCTTAGAAGGAAATACTAAAATGCATAAGTAAAGAATAGGAGACAGAAATGAGAAAATAAATGCTCTACTTTTTCATTTTCTTTATTTCACCTTCATTTCATACCTCTCTTCTGTTGTTTCTGGTTTCTCATTCCTACATGCGTACCAGGGAAAAGAAGAGAATTAAGATAAGCAAAAGAAATAAGGGAGTGTCAAAATCATTATGCTCTCATTTACTGAGTCTGAATGTGCAACTCTGTTGGTTGCTGTTTCTGAAAATTTCATTTCTGATTTGTCTGTGTTCTTGTTTTTATTTTTTAGTAAGAAATAACGGTTTCCTATTTCACTCTTTTTCCTTTGAATCATCAGGAATCCTATTCTCAGATTTCTGTAGGAAAATAAGAATCCTGTTTTCAGACCTCTGTAACCTTTGCCCAGATGGAAGTTGAACCCTTCTCAGTATAATCAGTGTTGTTTCTGCCTTTTCTTATCTTTAGGTTTCATAGGCTAAACTTGAAAAACCTATTTGTTATTGATCTCAGACAGATCATGTTTCCCTTTTCTCTCTCCAGCAGTGTTAACTAATATGTGCCTGGTACATTTCAATTATGGTTCTTACACAATTTGTAGATTTGAACCAAGTATTCAGAATCCATTTCACTTCCTTGTCTGTACTTCCCACGCTTAAAGGTGAAGAAATTCCAGCACAAATTATGTGGTACAACTGGGCTCTGTCAGTAAATGGAATCAAGTCCCAGAGGTTTTGTGCTTTGACACATTTCCACTGTATATAGATGGTAATAAAATGAAATTATTTCCTGATTCCCCAGTGACTTCCAAGTTGTAATTTTGTAACACCCAGAGTGTTACCTACTTTATTTAGAGGAAAATTCTCAGGTCAAAATGATTTTAGCATCTTTTCATTTAAAAAGCAAGTCTATCTCCTAAAATACTTAAGGAGAGGATGGAAGAGCAAAAGAAGGAAACTACAGATCATAAGGTCTCTCAACAACCTGCCTTTGGAACCATGGCCTCCTAATCTTTTCAAAGTTAGTGGTTTTTCTGCAGTGTTGCCAACTAATGTATATTTCTAATTGAATCACTTCACTAATCGTGATCCAGTGGTCTCTAAATGACTCAAAGCAACACTTTTTACTAATTATTTTTCACACAAGTGATTGAATTGACTGGCTATCTTGTTGTTATGGAGACTAAAATTTTTTAAATCATGTATATTGTATATATAACTTTTACTCCTGTGTTAATAACGTTTACTACCAGCAATTACCTTCACTGAGCAGGGAGGGAGAATGACAAAGACTTAATACAGGGTGGGGCAACAGTGGGTTCACAGTTGTGAGTACATGAAATACAAGAATAATATTCTTATCTTATTATTTATTAATTATTGTACTATTTTCCACACAAAGAACTATAAACCTACTTTTGCCCCACCCTGTATGTTCACAGGAGAATTAAAAAATGCACAAAGACAAATTAGCATGAATGCATCCCAAAATAGTATTAGCATAGACACATAAATCAAGTAGCTCTGGATTTTTCAGGAAACTTCCTTCATAAGCAAAACCACAATGAGACATCACCTCACACCTGTCAGAATGGCTATCATCGATAAATCAATAAACAAGTGTTGGAGAGGATGTGGAGAAAAGGGAGCCCTCATGCACTGTTGGTCGGAATGCAGACTGGTGCAGCCAACTGTGGAGAGCAGTATGGAGTTTCCTCAGAAAAATTAAAAATGGAACTGCCTTCTGACACAGCAATCTCACTTCTGGAAATATATCCTAAGAAACCTGAAAAACTGTTTCAGAAGAACATATGTACCCCCAAAATCATTGCAGTGTTATTTACAATAGCCAAGATTTGGAAACAGCCCAAGTGGCCATCAGTGAATGGGTGAATAAAAAAATTATGAGTGTGGGGGGCTCCGCCTGCAGGCCTTCTGCCTTCCCTGGTACACCACGGTTGAGAATAGGTCTACCACGACATGATCTGCTCGGGGGAGGACAGGTAGCTGATCTCTCAAAGGAGAAGGGCCTTGAGCCTATTCCTTAATGGGCTTTTATTGGGTTTAATTTGCACAGGAATACAGGATGTATATGTAAAGCTCAATCATTGTCAGGCAGTAATGATCAAACAATAGATAACATCCAAAGAACTACGAGGACTTATTCTGAGTCAGGGTCAGATAGCTAAAGGGCCATAAAACTTTGGGGAAACAAACTCATTCTATGCTTAGACTCTTGTCATTTAAATTGAGCGTATTAGCAAAGCAGGATTCACAGGATTTTATGCATTCTTTTCTTAGGCCTGATCATCCCGGGGAACTGCCCTTTCCAGCACAGGGCTGCACCCATGGGCATTGTTTCAGGCTTAAGTCAGGTGGGGGATATGGGCAGCTAAGAGATTAGGAGACTCCTTACAGATAGAATGAGGACTCAGGCTATGTCAAAGAAGAGGAGTGAGGGTCCATTACCCCTTTTTTCTATAGTCCCCCAAGTCCTTCCCTGATGGCCCCATCACGACCACGCCTGTTTTAGGTTGTCCCTCCCTTGAGGAATCGTACCCATCACTAGCTAACCAGTCATCTGCCCCAGGACAAGTAAGGTGAAGTAAAGGGGGCTGAGGCTGTACCCCTGCCAGGAGGATAAGCTTTGTCTCCTTAGTGGCTTATGGTCCCAAGGTCTTTTTACTCAGACTTAGCCACAGGCGGTTACAGCTCCTGAAACCAGGCAGGGCAGTTCCCAACAGCTGTGGAATATTTTCATAATGGAATTCTACTCTGCTGTAGGGGAAAAAAAAGAACAGGAAATCCTATCTTTTTATGGCAACATGGATGGATGGACCTGAAGAGTATTATGCTAACTGAAATAACGCAGCCAGAGAAATAAAATACCATATGATTTCACTCATATGTGGAATCTAATGAACAAAATAAACTGACAACTGATGAACTAAATAGAAACAGAGGCATGGATACATGTAACAGCCTGACAGCTGTCAGGGGGAGGAGGGTTGGGAAACTAGGTGAAAGAATGTGAAGGGATTAGGAAAAAAAACATACCTAACAGACAGCAGTGTGGCAAACAGAGTAGGGAGCAGAAGGAGGCAGGGGTTAAGGGGACAGAAAGAGGCTGCTTAGGGCAATAGGTGCATGATGCTGGTGTGCAGATGATGTTTTACTGAGTTGTACATTGAAACCTGTATGGTTTTGCAAACCAATGTCACCACAATAAATTCAATTAAAAATAAATTAATTTAAAAAAACTTTCTTCATAAGCATTACTTAAGGTCTATTAATAAATAAATTATTTATACAATTGCAGAACCTTTAACAAGTCTAATAGTATTTAATAGTTCCCCTGCAAATGGAATAGTTATGTTTAGTAGCCAAGTAAGCCCCAAGGAATATGTGGGTTGTTAACAATTACAAATTACTTGCCTTTGTAGCCTCTACCACTCCTATACCATACAAAAGTCTCCAGAGTCTGTCCTCACCTATTGGGTTGGCCAAGAAGTCCGTTATGTTTTTCCCATAGATGGCTCTAGTAATGCTTAGTTATATTTAACTTCATTTGAAACAATTTTGTTAGATTGTATTGTGACAGCTATTGTGTCAGTGTTCATTAAAAAAAACTTATCAAAATTGATGGATTTTTGTGCAGCCATTTGAATATTGAAGATGGAAGAAGATATACAATATTTTTGTTGTATTATGCTTTATTATTTCAAGAAAGGTAAAAACACAACTGAAGAGCAAAGAAAGATTTGTGCAGTGTATGAAGAAGGTGCTGTGATTGATCAAATATGTCAAAAGTGGTTTGCAAAGTTTCCTGGTACTATTGACATTTTGGCCAAATAATTCTTTGTGGTGGGGCTGTCTTATGCATTGGAAGATGTTTAGCAGCACCCCTGGTCTCTTTCCACTAGAGGCCAATAGTGAGAGATAGCCAACATACTCACAATATCCAAATCAATAAATTTATTGGTGAAAATGAAAAATATATCTTTTATTTTATGGAAAAAATGTAAGAGACTTTTTGGCCAACCCAGTGCTTTTCCAACCTTATCTCCCCAAACCCCCTCACCTACCTTAAGTTATTTCTGGTCAGGTCTGTTTATTGGCTCCTAGATAAATGTCTCTGACCCCATGCCAGAATACCCCCTTTCCTCACTTCCTCCCTACTGGCCCAAATCCTTCCCCATTGTCCAGGTCCAGCTCAAATCCCACCATCTTCATTAAAGTATATCTGCCCACTCTAGCCCATAGCCATCTTTTCTTTTGCCTGGCATAATTATTAAATTACTGTCAGTACCACTAATGTGGTATTTTATTACATACTTGCTTACACCATCTTCTGCAGTGTTTTTTTTTTAATATTTTCTTTATTTATTTTTAGAGAGAGGGGAAGGGAAGGAGAAAGAGTGGGAGAGAAACATCAATGTGTGGTTGCCTTTCATGTGTCCCCTACTGGGGACCTGGCCTGCAACCCAGGCATGTGCCCTGACTGGGAATCAAACCGGCGACCCTTTGTTTCACAGGCCTGTGCTCAATCCACTGAGCTACACCAGCCAGGCACAGTGTTTTTGTAGAGTTATTTAATATTCATGGGTATGCAAACATACTTTTGTAAACTATAAAACGTCATACCAATGTAAATATGTTATTGTCTTCACTAACTAACTAGTTTATAGCCTGCCTTAGATGAGTATTGTGCATACATTTTTTGTATGCCATCTAGGAGAGCAGTGAGTACCACATGGCCCCTCAGTTACAACTTCTCTGATGAATGAATGCATGGAAGACCAGCAGAATTGGAGGTAAATGACAAAGTGCATATTTGCCACTTGATACCTGTCTGAATTTGAGCTAGTTATTTAATCTCTGTATCTCAGTTTCCTTATCTGTAAAATGGGAATAATAATGGTATCTACTTCCTAGAGTTGCTTTTGAGAATTAAATAAATTCACACAAGTGCCTAAATTAGCTTGCTTAGCACATAACAAGTATTCAATAAGTATTAGCTATTTGAATGAATAAATGAAACCAAGTAGGTTACAATTAAAATCTAGAGAAAATAGTGACTACTTGTTGTTATCTCTGGAACTATAATTATAAAATAACATGTAATAGATAAGAATGTTAAGGGAAATTAGTGTGTCTTTAAGATATAAGTTAGGATGTGTTTACTTTTTCTTGGAGAGATTTTTTAAGAATAAAGTTTATATTGTATTATGTATTAGTTACTTTGTATTTTTAAAATAAAATTCATGTAACATTTATTTAAAAGAAATTTGAGTACACTCATTTTTATACACATCACATTATTTTTAGATCTGAATAAATAGTGTTGCTGAATATTCCTGACCTTGGTTTACATTGTTTAGAAGATGGTACTTAAAAGCAGCAATTAATTCTAGATGATTTGCTCTTGAAATCTATATCAAGTTACTTTAAAAAAATATTTTATTTATTTATTTTTAGGCAGAGGGGAAGGGAGGAAGACAGAGAGAGAGAGAAACATCAGTGTGTGGTTGCCTCTCATGCACCTCCAATGGGGATCTGGCCGGCAACCCAGGCATGTGTCCTGATGGGGAATCAAACCAGCAACCCTTTGGTTTGCAGGCCAGCACTCAGTCCACTGAGCCACACCAGCCAGGGCTGTGTTGAATTACTTTTGTATCTATATGTGTGAATTTTGAAGTAGAAATTTACATGATCAACTTCATGATGAACTTTTTGAAAAATACTTTATTTCTAAAAATTTTTCAAAACATTTAGGTTACCTTGGCTAATTTAGCAAGTTAAAAATTTCTTTTTATACTATTAAAATTTATATGATTATAAAATAATTCTCTCTCACTCTGTCTCTTTGTGTAAAAAAGACTTCCAGCATTAATTTTCAACACATATCTTCTCTAAATTGTTTTGATTTTTATTGCTCTGTGGAGCCATCTGCTGGTCAATGGTGTGTTTTTACATCTGCTATGTAAAAGTTTTTTTCCAAAGGGATAAAGTCAGGCTCTAGGAAGATCAGGTTCTTCCCATAGGAATTGGTAACCCCTATAAAAAAAAATACTTGCAGAAAAATTCTTCCAGATATCAATAATTAGAGCAATTTGGCAATAGGATAATGGAGAAAATAATCACATTTAGAAAGTGAGTAGGTTCTATATTTGGGGGAATATTTTCATTCACTCAGCAAGGTTTTATAAACTTCTTCCTGCTAATAAGATAGAAATGCATACAAGGTCCAGCAGAAATAAGGCCTGCTTGAGTGGTTGGTAGGGAAATAATATGGGTTAATACTTCATAGGTTTAATTTGAACATTTCACTTAAAATGTTATATGGTGTGCTTGAGTGTGATATTGTTATGTGACAAAATTATATGCTTATGATTTTCTTATTAAAAAGTTTGTAATGAAAAAGGGGTGTTATTTGTGCCAGACCCTGTATTTTAACATTAACATATATTTTATAGTATATAAAATTTAAAATATTTATATACCAATACCTTTCTACTAATTAAAATTAATAACAGTAGACTGAAGCTTTGTATTTATTCTTATTTACTATGGCCACTAAATTTTTGTCACTTTTAGTTAACATTTCTCTTTCAGCATCGGTATGAAATCATAGCCTTTAGCATTTTTAACTTGTTACAGTTAATTATTTTTGTTATATCAATTCTTTTTGAATGTTTAAATTCAAACCTGTTTAGGGGAAGCTCCCTCATATAATGTCTTTTGTCCTGTGAACACTTGGATCCCTGATTTCTGGCAAAAGCCTGACGTTTCAGACTCAACATAATGTCTCCTGCCCCCAAATTATGAAGTCAACTATCCTCTAAGAATCTTGTTTCATTTTAATGGAGAACAGTATTGGAGACTGAAATCTGAGTGCTAAGGGAGCTGACATGAGATTTGGTTGTAGGCAAAAATTCTATTGGTGATGTTACTGTTACTTATGACAGAGCTACATAAATAAATACATATTTTAAGGTTATGCATGTGCATTTTATTTTTCTCCCATTTGATATACAGTATTATGTTTGCATGCTTTTTAATAATATGTAGAGTTTTTTCCTATGACATTTCCCTAGTAATTTAATTTCCCATTTCTGTAGATACCTATATTAGTTCTGATCTTTTGTCTTCAACAGCTCTTCAATGAGATTATTAAAGATAGAGTTTATACATATCCACATCTATTACCTTAGAACAATCTGCTTGCTGTTTTGTAATGTGTATTGCCAAACTGCACAGGACCAAGGTTGTTCCTCCGAGTGAGTTAGTTGCTGGGATGGTGTTGAAAGAGCAATGAGCCGGGAGTTAAATAGGGGTTAAATACCCAGCTCTAAGTAAATCACTTGACCTCATTGTGTCTCGGTTTCCTCATTTGTAAAATCACAATAATTAACCTTTGCAGTTGAGTCTTAACAGTTTTAACTATGTTTTTATAATAAGTTTCTCTCCTATGTACTCCACAGGAAACTGTTTTTCAAGTTACTAAAAATAACCAATTGAAAGTACTTTGAACAGTGTAGGTCAGGCTGTACAAACAGAAGGAACAGATGGTCTCTTGACCACCCTTTGTTCATAGTTCCACTCACACAAATCTGCCTGATTCCTACTCACCCTCCTGTTTCTGACCTCTTTAAACATTTGATCTGGAGTTGCCACTACTGTCTGAAATTTGAAGATGATAGGTACATACAGAAATAGGATATTGCTCACATCTGTCTTAGGTCTTCTTTAAAAATCTGTGCTAGTCACCCCATAATAATGGTTTATGGCTGTCATTCTTGCATCTGTCTAGTACAGTGTGCCAATAACATAGAGCTGAGCCCATGGCAAGGAAGGTTAAATAGAACCTGGTAATTTCTGGAGATCTTTATTCTTCATGACACTGAAAGACTGAGTAAGTAACTTTGAATAGGCAAAGAAGTAACAGAGAATAATGGGAAAGGATTGGGTCAGGCCTTACTCTTTTTTTGAATGTTTATTTTATTGTAAGCAAAATAAAGTCGTGTTTTCTCAAATAAAACATTGAAAGAATTCAAGAACCATTAGTGGTGTCTTTGCTGTGAAAGCCAGTGCTAAGTGGACTCTATGTGGCTCTGTGTATAAACAGCTCTTGTTCTCTTACCAGGGTTAGTCACAGCTGTGCATTCAGGGAGGCCTCTAGTGAGTGTCTACGAAGGCTTAGTTAGCTCCTGTTCTTAATGTTTCATGTTGTGGCCTCACATTTAGAATTCACATTCCCTGAGATAAGGACTTTGCCTGGCTAATTATTGCTTATTGGTTATTGATTATTCTCACATGGAACTTGTCTGTGCTAAATTTCACATCCTTTGCTCTTCAATGCCTATCTGATTTTTCTTTTCATTCTTCATGTTCTGGTTTTTGTATCTCTATCTTACTACCATTTCATAGCATTTCCTCTACACTTCTTCAGAGTCTTATATATCATTTAACCATGTTTACATTAAAGTAAAAAACTTTTAAACTATTAAGCAAATAATTAAAAAATGAAAAGGTGTAAAAGTCACCAAGTAAGTAAATCATTGCTCAGAAACAAGTACGCTTCTTAAAAACACGTTTATGAGGTGTATTAAGTTGAAAATAGGTGTTGTAGAATTTTATAAACTTAATTTTAAGAATGTGAAGTAAACTATTGCTTTGAGATATATGTAATTCCTCCAAAGAATCATGGATTTGTAAATTAATAGCCACGGTGACCCCTCCATGCTTGTGCATTCATCAGTGGAATAAATCCATGAAATCTTATGATGAGAATATAAATTATACCTGCCTCATAAATTCATTGTGAGGGTTAAATAAGATAATGCATATAAAACACTTATCACAGACAGTGCTCAGTCAGTTAGCATGCTCAGGTAGCTATTATTGCATAAGACATTTTTAACTCCTGTTTGGAATAAAAACTGAAGGGATAAATAAAAATCAGCTCTGACTACCACAAACCCTCTTGTAACTGCTTCTGAAAAGGGCCGACCTTGTGGCAGATGTGATGCTGAAGGAAGTGGGAAAATGAACAGCTTTTCCAGAGCCATGTACTGCTGTCCTACAAACCCATCCTGCTGTTGAGCTAATTCTCTTCTCTTTGCCCTCCATGGTCAAAAGCATGGTTGAGGAAAGAGAAAACAGCAAACATTGACATTCTTGTCTTTTTGATAATCGTCATTCTAACAGGTGTGAGGTGGTAGTTCATTGTGATTTTGTTGTTTGTTTGTTTATTTTTTAAGAGAACTGGCATTCTGGCCATGAGGGAGATCTGGCTATGATATCTGTCACCCAATTTATCTCCAGGGTTGATTTGACTGGCTAGGCAGGTGTCTCCTTCTTCCCTCACTGATCTATGTGCATCCCTCCTGAAGTTGTGCACTTGGTCAAAGACAATGACCTTCCTGACTAGAGGAAAGGGCCAGTCTTTGGTCAAGGGTGTACGAGTAGCTGCACTCCCCCTGCTAGAATCTCCAAACAAGCTCTCAATATAACTGGCATTCTTTTTTTAAAAAAATTTATTGTATATTTTCCATTACCATTTATCCCCCTTATACCTTCTTCCACCTTCACTCCCCACAAATCACTACACTATTGTCTGTGTCCATGAGTCCTTTTTCTTTTTTTGTTCAATCCCTCCACCCTCTAACTACCCCGCCCATAGTTATCATCCTCCTCTCTATGAGTTTGTCTCTCTTTTGCTTGTTAGTTCAGTTTGTCATTAGATTCCACATATGAGTGAAATCCTATGGTATTTGTCTTTCTCTGATTGGCTAATTTCACTTAGCATAATGTTCTTCAGATCCATTCATGTCACAAAGGAAAAATTTTCTTCTTTTTCATGGCTGAGTAGTATTCCATTGTGTAGATGTACCATTGTTGTTTTATCCACTCATGTACAAAGAGTTCGTGGTGATTTTGATTTGTATTTCCATGATAATTAGCGATGTTGAGTATCTTTGCATGCACCTGTTGGACATTGACATATCTTCTTTGAAAAAAAAAAGCCTATTTGAGCCCTCTGCCCATTTTAATCAGATTGGCTTCCTTTTGTATTATGTTGTATAAGTTCCTTACACATTTTAGATATTAACTCTTCATTAGATATATGGTTTTCAAATATTTTCTCCCATTCTGCTGGTTGCCTTTTTATTGCATTGAGGATTTTGCTGCTTTGAGAAGCTTTTTAGTTTAATACAGTCTCACTTGTTGATTTTGTTTTTGTTGCTTGTACTTTTGACGTCATATCCAAAAAATCATTGCCAAAGCTGATGTCCAAGAGCTTTTTCTCTATCATTTCTTCTAGGTGCTTTATAATTTAGGTCTTATGTTTATGTTCTTAATCCATTTGGAGTTAATTTTTGTGAGTGGTGTAAAATAGGGATCCACTTTCATTATTTTGCATGTGATTATTCACTTTTCCCAGCATTATTTTTGAAGAGGCAGTCTTTTCCCCATTGAATATTCTTGAACCTCTTGTCAAACATTAGTTTACCATATGTATGTGGGATTATTCCTAGACTCTCAGTTCTGTTTCATTGGTCTATGTGTTCGTTTTTATGCAACTAACATTGTTCTGATTATTATAACTTTGTAATATAATTTGATATCAGGAAGTGTGATGCCTCCAGATTTGTTCTTTCTCAAGATTACTTTAGCTATAGAAGGTCTTTTGTTGTTCCATACAAATTTTTGGATTATTTTCCTGTTTCTGTGGAAAAATGCCATTAGAATTTTGATAGGGATTATGTTGAATCTATGATGGCTTTAGGTAGCCTGGACATTTTAACAATATTAACATTCCCAATCCATGAACACAGGACACTTTTACATTTACTTATGTCTTTAATTTTTTTCATCAACATTTTGTAGCTCTCAGTGTATAGATCTTTGACTTCCTTGGTTACATTTATTTATTTTTATTTTTATTTTATTTATTTATTTTATTGATTATGCCATTACAGTTCTCCCATTTCCCCCTTCATTCCCCTCCACCCTGTACACCCCCTTCCACCCACACTCCCCCTCTTTAGTTCATGTCCATGTACCATAAGTTCTTTATCTTCTACATTTCCCACACTACTCTTGCCCTCTCCCTGTCTATTTTCTCCCCAATGTCTATGCTATTTATTCTCTGTACCTTCTCCCCACCCTCTCGTCCCATTCCCATGTTGCTAAACTTCCATGTGACCTCCATTTCTGTGGCTCTGCTCCTGTTTTAGGTGACTGCTTAGTCTGCTTTTGTTTTAGGTGTGGATGTTAATAACTGTGAGTTTGCTGTCCTTTTACTGTTCATACTTTTATCTTCTTTTTCTTAGGTAAGTCCCTTTAACATTTCATATAGTAAGGGCTTGGTGATGATGAACTCCTTGAACTTGATCTTATCTGAGAAGCACTTTATCTGCCCATCCATTCTGAATGAAAGTTTTGCTGGATAGAGAAGTCTTGGATGTAGGTCCTTGCCTTTCATGACTTGGAATACTTCTTTCCAGCCCCTTCTTGCCTGTAAGGTCTCTTTTGAGAAATCAGCTGACAGTCTGATGGGAATTCCTTTGTAGGTAACCGTCCCCTTATCTCTTGCTGCTTCTAGAATTTGCTCCTTCATTTTAATCTTGGCTAATGTAACTATGATGTGCCTTGGTGTGTTCCTCCTTGGATCCAACTTCTTTGGGACTCTCTGAGCTTCCTGGACTTCCTGGAAGTCTATTTCCTTTGCCAGGTTGGGGAAGTTCTCCTTTACTATTTGTTCAAATAAGTTTTCCACTTGTTGCTCTTCCTCTTCCCTTTCTGGTACTCCAATAATTCGGATGTTGGAACATTTAAAGATATCCTGGAGGTTCCTAAGCCTCTCCTCATTTTTTTGAATTCTTGTTTCTTCTTCTTTTCTGCTTGGTTGTTTCTTTCTTCCTTCTGGTCCACTCCATTGATTTGAGTCCCAGTTTTCTTCCCATTACTACTGGTTCCCTGTGCATTTTCCATCATTTCACTTATGAATGCCTTCATTTTTTCATCTAATTGGCGACCAAAATCAACCAATTCTGTGAGCATCCTGATTAGCAGTGCTTTGAACTGTGCATCTGTTAGGTCGGCTATTTCTTGCTTGTTTAAAAGTATTGGCTCTGGGACTCTGAGCTTTTCTTCTGTTTGTGTCATTTTTGGTCAGGTGGCACCTGTTGCGTGTGAGGGGCGGAGCCTTAGGTGTTCACCGGGGCTGGGCAGCCTAGTCGCCAAGTTGTGACGTTGTCTGTGGGGGCGGGGTCAGAGAGGGAACAATGGCGCCCGTTCTGCGCACTCTCCCGAGTTTGCATCCCCTCTGCTGCCTCCCACAAGCAAACTGGGGCCCCCTGGTGCTGGTTCCCAGGTGGGAGGG
>PVKM010008961.1:0-37890 GCA_004027735.1 Carollia perspicillata | reverse complement strand
TGTAGGGGCCCAGCGGCCATAAGGGGTTAAGGAGAGGGTTTCTCACCGCGAGAGTGGTGTGGAAACCTGGTTTCTAACCTCAAGGCCGTTCTGGGCCCAGACTACCTCCCAACTGCTGATTATCTGGTTGTTCCCATGCGCAGGGGGAGGGCATGGGCCTTCTCTGCAGGTGCGAGAAAAGTATGCAGTAATGAGAACTTTGTTCTGTGGGAACTTGTAAGTTTTATCTCAAGGATACGCTTTGTAGCTTCTGAGGCATGGTGCTTAAAAGCTTTGCGCTCTTTCAATAAACTCGCCATGACCATCGGAGTCTTGGTCCTCTCTGTTACCCATCCTCCAACCCTCACTTGCAAGGCCCCCCTGCCGCAGCGGGCTGCGACAGGAGTCCAATTTGACCCCTGATCCTTCCTCTAGTCCCATAAACAAATAAGTCTTATAGATTAAATATCTTCACTCAATTTACTTGTTTCTATCACCTCTGCTACTAGTCTGTTCTACCATAAATTTCAACAACATCTTTATAGGTATCTCCATTTTATGCTATTTTAAATTCAATTTCCACATAGCATTTAGAATATCTTTTTTCTCAAATAAAAACATAATTTATATCTTCTAATTAAAACCCTCAGGTGTCACCCACCTTTAGAATAAAGTATAAACTACCTAACTCAGCTTATCAATGAATAGTAGGGATGGTCTACGTGAGCAGCTAGGGCATATGGAAGTTTTTGCATACTATATAATCATGAGAAATCTATGTTTATAATAAAGCTTTATATTTCTAACTTCCCCTTCCCTTTACCTCCTTTTCCCTCCATCTTGGCTGCAGGCCAGAATGTGCATGGGGCTTGCCATACCTGAATGCACTGGGTAGCACCCCTTTCCTTTTCCCAAAGAAATCCTTTTTGGTGACAAAATACCTAGTTGATATTATTTTCCAGCTGACAGAAGGCATCCTTAGGAGCAACTATCACTTTGGGAAGAGTCAGTTGGGTGGTTGGATAGTCTCTTTTACTATGTGAACATTAGGCTAGCTTGTACCCATTGCCTTGAGGGAAGGCGTAATAGGAGCATCACTGAAGCTTGGCAATGAATGGCTGCTCCACAGAAGGCACACATGCCTGTTCCTCAAGAAGGTGGTCAATTGGGGTCACTGAATTTTCCAGAAACAAAGGGAACAAACCCTGACCTGTTCCCTGTTGAGTTTCAAAGTTATTAGAAATTATTTGATGAATTGATGAAGTCTCTGCTCATATCCTCTGGCAACAAATATCACCATAGAATAAAGGTGAGTTTGCAAGCTGCAGGGTCCTACACTGACATGGAGACATAACTGGTTCCCATCCATGATACACTTACCAGTGGAGGCCTGGAACTGACAGGAGGATGGAATGACTCGTCTTGTGGATGTCAAGCCACCTTCTATCCTCAGTCATGGTTGTGCTTGTGCAATTGGACCATGAACATTTGAGCTACTGCAGACATGGACAATATTCCTGGGGCTAAGCACATGGACTTCCTTTCCATAAGACCGGTCATAGAACTGGCTACATACTTTGTGAAGCCTGGTGCAAAATGAAAAAGTGGGGCCCCATGTTCAGAAATTATTAAGATTCAAGACAGCAACAACAGAACATTAAACCAAGTGTGGGCCCTTCTGCACTTGGAGCTCTGTGTGACTGCTCTGGCCCCCACCAGCCATCTACCTGGTGAAGCATTTATGGTGGATACCTTAGAATGTGCAGTAGGGAGCAATTTGTCCTTACAGCGATTGATACCTGCTCCAGGTATGAATATGACTTCTTTGCCTGCCATGTCTTTGTCAGCGATACCATTAGAGGATTTGTAGAAATCATGACTTGTTGATATGGTACTTGGTATAGTATTTGACACAATACTGCTTCAGACTAAGGGACCAAATTACTGAAAAAAAGTGCAACCTTGGGCACAGGACCGCATGATTTATTAATTGTATTCTGTACTGTAGCACTAAGAATCAGGTGTGTCAACAGTACTGCAATGGGCTTTTGAAAGCTTCACTAAAATACTATCCCTGGGATAGCACCATTCACCAGCAGTGCATTGCTATCTGGATGTGCTAAAAAGCCAATGGCTAATATGGTACTGTGCCCTCAATAGTTTTAATAGATGGATCCTGGAAGCAAAGATAAACACAGATTTGACCTCATCACTTCCATATGCTTGCTTTCTGTCCTCACAACCTTGAGTTCTGCTGTGTTTGAGGTCCTGATTCCCTTTTCCAGAGTGAGCTTCCACACAGTTTTCTTAGTTGGAATCTGTGACTGCCACCTGGCCACTTGGGAGCCTCATGAACATAACTCATCTAGCAGATAAAAGATTTACTCTGTCGGTTGACATATTGAACCCTGTTTATTGGGAGGTGTGTGTGTGTGTGTGAAGGAATATGCTTGAAACCTGAGAATTCATTGAATTTATTCAAGCCTCTAGATCAGGAATTGACAATTATTTTTCCCCAATGGGCCAGACAATAAATACTTTCACCCTTATAGGCAATGTGATCTCTGTTGTAACTATTCAGCTCCGCTGTTGCAGCAGTCATAGGCAATATGTGAATAAATGAGCATAGCTATGTTCTTTAAAAAAATGTTATTTACAAAAACAGGCCGCTGGCCCATAGGCTACAGTTTAATGACTTCTGCTCTAGATTTAACCTCCAGTAACCAAGAAGTACAGAGCATAGAGGAAGGTGTCAAATGACACCATGGGGATGCAATAAGCTGAATCCAGAATGTGGGAAATTCCACAAAACAAATGATTTGGTTTTTCAACAGATAAATAGTATAAAAACAAAGAAAGAGAAATAACTGCTATATATTAAAAGAGGCCTAAGAAACATATTAATAACATTCAATATATAAATCTTAGATTATCAGCAAAAATCAAATATAGATTGGAAATGACAAGATATTAGGAATTTCAAAAAATATATTGGGTGTGTTAATGTTATTGTGGTTAAAGTAAAAGGTCACACGTGTCAGACAGGTAAAGTGAAGTATTTATTTATTTATTCTAAAATTTTACTTGTTTACTTTTAGAAAGAGAGGAAGGGAGGGAGGAAGAGAGGAAGAGAAACATCAGTCGGTTGCTTCTGTCCCCAACCGGGGACCTGGCCTACAAAGCAGGCATGTGCCCTGACTGGGTATTGAACTGGTGACCTTTTGGTTCACAGACTAGTGCTCAGTTCACTGAACCACATCAACCAGGGCTATAGTGAAGTATTTATAGTGAAGTAATTCAATAAATATCTGTGAATTACTTTAATACAGTCCAGCAAAAGAAAAAAATAATTTCTGTGTATGTTATTGGAAGGTAGGTATTAATGAAATGATAATGGCAAAATATTAACATTTGTTGAAGCTGTTAGATACCTGAGATTTCATTATCTTTTTCTCTCTGCTTTTGTGAATATTTGAAAAATTCCATAATAAAGAGTATAAAAATATAAAAACATTTAATTGAATGAAAATGTTGAAGATGTTGCCAGGTCAAATTTCCTACCACTTTGCTCATTTATCACTTAGGTACTCATAACTGAAAAAAACATCAGATGCTCATTTCTATAACTACATGACTTACTCAGTTTCCTTTGCTGTAGTCTGGTTTCTGCTCTAAACCTTTGAATAGATAATTCTACTAAGTAATATTTCCACTAGGAATTCTTTTACCTTTTTACGGGGCTAAAATATGTTTGTTGAATATATACAAGAGTAATAAGAAATGACACCCTCCCCCTTCCTTGATTTTCTCAGCCCAAAACTTAAAGAAGCAAATATTCATTTTCTTTTTTCCATTTAAACATTGGCAACATATACTCCATGTACCAAATACTGCACACATGAATTGTTTTGCAACTGGCCACTTCCAACGATAACCTTAAGAGTCTAGTTCCCAAAGGCATTTGGTACCCAGAAAGTGTCTGTCACTGCCTTGCTTGCGTGCTCTAAAGTGCTGTCTCTTGTTATAATATGCCTCTTTTAGATAGGGAGTCTTCATATTTAGCTCCCCCCCCATCATTTTAGTAAGTTTTGTTGGCTTCTGATCTTTCAGTACATATGATGAAGATAATAAATGACTTGCCTTTGACCCCAGGCCAATGGATTTTTAAATTACTTATCTTGTAGGAAGTTTACCCTTTGAGATTTCAACCTTAATCTTTGTTCAAAGCCAGAAAAGACAATGCATAAAGACCATTTGCTGGGAACCACTCTGTCTGGTTTCAGGAGTTGTAACCGCCCCCTGTGGCTAAGGCTGAGTGAGCGACCTCCTGACGGTGAGCCACTGAGGAAACAAAGCTTATCTCCCTGGCAAGAGCACTGCTTCTGCCATCTCTAGCTTCCAATTCTTGGTCGGTTAGTCAGAGTCTATGAGTATGACCCCCTCAGAGGAGAGGCGACCCAAGCAGGCACAATCAGGTGGGAGGCCATCAAGAAAGGACTCAGGGGCTGCAGCAAAGTGAGGGCAAAGAACCCTCATCCACCCCGTCTATTTTGACATAACCTGAGTCCCCTTTCCGTCTGGGAGAAGCACTTCCTGGCTCTATCCACTTCAGCCTGAATCTTGACGGGGAGGGGTGCAGCCCTCTACCAGCTAGAGCGGGTTCCGGGGTGATCAGGCATAAGAAAGAATTAGCAAAATCCTGTGAAGCCCGCTTTGCTAAGAGTGCACTCATTTATATGATAAGGGTCTGGGCAGGAAATGAGTATGTCTCCTAAAGTTTTTTGCAACCCCCTTACCTGACAGACACTGACTCAGATTAAGCCCTCAGATTTCTTTGATATGTAATCTGTTGTTTGATCCTCGCCACCTGTCATTGATTGATGAGCTTTACCTGTATCCCTGTGTGTTATGAACCTAATAAAAAGCCATTGAGGAAGAGGCTCTGGGCCCTTCTCCCTTGAGAGAGACTAGCCACTTTCCTCCCCAAGCAGATCATGTCTTGGTAGCATTATGTTCATCCGTGGTGGACTTGGGGGCTCTGCGGGAGGAGCCCCCCCATAACCATTAATCAGGAGGGGGGATTGGGCTGAGAAGTTTGGCCCCCCTGAATATTCTTTTGAGGGGTGTCTTTCACCCCTGCCTTGGGCCTTCAACATCATCCCATTCAAAAACTACAGTCTTCCTTGCCTGTAGGAAGACGGCTTCTTACATCTGAAGTCCCTTCACCTAGCTCCTAATTCTAGGTGGAAATTCAAACGCCCAGAATTTAATCCAGTGTGGGTGAAGTTTTCTGAAATGTATTTGCCAAGAAGGGGATGCCTTTGCTCAATTTATAAAAGATACCAAATATTCTAGAATAGCCCTAAAGCCAAAAGCTCTAGGACCAGCTGGCCTGGAGCTTATGAAAATGTCCAAGGCCTCAAGAACAAAAAATATTGGCTTAAGAATACACAAGGAAGACTACAAAGTTGAAATGAATAAACATTTAATTAAATGCCAAAGAAAAGAGTTTATTTGCCACTGAACTGAAAAGAGTTTATCTACCACTGAACTGAAATAAATGATACATTCATTAAATGAAATATGGGATGTGGCTGCATTCTGATGTGCTTGATATCCAAAGGGTGGACTTTTCAAAAGTAAGAGTTTAGAGACTTTAAAGACTAGAAAACGGTCCCTTGGGACACAGCTGCGGTGGGGTCCCATTGCTTCTTCAAGCCAGCAGAGTGCAGTGACAAGGCCTCGGGAATCTGCACACTGCTGCCTGCACACCAGGCTCAATGTGGGAATGTCACTCTGTCCTGGGGTTTTGTCATCTTCCACTCTCAGTCTGTCCTAGGTACGTCTTCCCCTTCCTGAGCGCTACGTCTTCCACTTCCTGGGCTCCTACTTCCTTCTCTTTTTTCAAAAACATTTTTTAAAGATTTTATTATCTTTACAGGGGAAAGGGAAAGAGAGAGGGAGAGAAACATCAATGTGTGGTTGCCTCTCGTGCGTCCCCTGCTGGGAACTGGGCTGCAGGCCCAGGCACGTGCCTTGACTGGGAATCGAACTTCCATCCTTTGGTTTGCAGGCCTGCGCTCAATGCACTGAGCTACACCAGCTGAGGCTCCTATTTGTTTCCTGAGGAAGTAGATTCAGTTCAGAAGGAAGCGGAGGCCCAGGGGAACGGGAAGAAGAATTGTTTTAAGGTCAGAGTTCAACACAGTTGCCCAGCCAGCGGAGGCAAGCTGAAGCAGAAGACTGACTCTCCCAAAGCAGAGTTGGGAGCAACTCTGTTTCTCTGACCTCCTAACTTTAATTATAATCCACCTGCCTCCTCACCAGAGACACACTCCTAAAAATCCATTCAGCTCTGGGCTTCAAATGCAAATTAAATGTCTTGGTTAGGATGGATCAGGTCTCTAACTGGGAGTCTGGAAACCAGGACCTGGATTCCAGTCCCCACGTGGCATGCTGGTTTCATTTGTCATTCCCAAGAGGGACTGCCTGGAGGTGCAGTGGAGAGAGAAAAGAGCAGAGCAGCATGTGAAAACAGTAACCAAATACCCAGCGTGCGTGAGGGGCCTTGCTGCTTGAGTTCCCTGGCCTTTCCCAAGGCCCTGAACCTCTGCTCCTGCAGCCCTTTATTTTTGTCACTTCTTAATTTTTATTTCCTTTTTTAGCCCTTTGTTTCTAAATTCAAATGTGGAACAGATCATTTCAGGCTCTGCCAGCACAAGCCCGTGTGGCATTCGCACTGGGGGTATGTCCGTTCTGTGGAGGCGGTGGGAAGAGGCTGAGCCTTGGGATCCAGCAGGGTATGGTGGAATCCCTGCTCTGCCGGTTGTATGCAGCAGGGTCACTTAAGTCGTTGAATCTTTCTGAGTTGCAATTTCATTTTTAAAACATAGTGATAACTGTAAAACCATATAGACAGTAATTGAGAGATTAAATGATATATGTAGGCAAATTGCTGGTCAATAGTAGATTCTAAACAAATATTAAAGCTTCCCCATCCCTCCAACCTCTAATGTGGTCTTCACTACATACTCACCTTGGGCTGCAAAAGTGCCATATATTGTAAAAGGCAAACTGATTTAGTTGCAAGACCTGCCTGGTAGCAAAGGTAGGAATTTACTTTCATACTCACAGTCCCAATGGAGGTGAGAACCGACCAGGAATAAGGCAGATGGTGTCTTAGTCACTATTTGGAATGGACTGGGGGGTGAAGCAATTAATTTACCAAACAGAAAGAATGCCTTTTCATGAGAGAGATAGAGGGCTAAGCATGCCACAACACCGAGAGTCATTTTCCTCGCCTTCTGGTTTTGTCTTATCTTGTTCTCTGGACGTGGAATTAATCACGGTAGCCCCAGTTATGTGTCCTCTCAGGCCTGACCCATGAACTTTCCTTCCTCTTGGGCAAATGCGTATCCTACAGTCAGGGCCTGCATTGTCATGACCGAAAAGGACACTTAGCAGCTTCCCTATTTATAACACAATTTTCTGGAGGTATCTTGACTATACATACATATGAAAAGTTTAATATGGTTGTACTCCTTAACTTGTCAATTCCAATTCTAGGAAAATATTCAAAGGACATCAGTAACATCTTGTTACATTATCATGAATGAACAAGCATGCTATTTATAACTTTATTATTACTATGGAGTTTTATTTATGATACAAAAGATGACAAGCAAGGCTTTTCAGGTCAAAGTAATATACTGGCTTTAGTTTCTACATTGTTCTATAGTTACCCTTGAGTGAACAAGTTATATTATTTTCAGCCTGTTAAAGAGAAGTCTCCAGTCCCCAGATGAAGTCATTTATGCTAAAAGCCCATGACTCCAAACCTAGACTTATTACTTGGTCTAATTGCAGTTTCAACCCTTTCCAGGAATGTAATGTTAATGGGTCAGTTTGGGACTTTTTGGTCAACACCAGTGAGGCAATCTGTTACCTCGGCCCTCTCCATCACCAGGCAGTCTGCTGATAAGAATTCCCACTATCCCAGAGGGGAGGCAACCTTGCTGCAAACAATCCTTTCTTGTCTTTTGCTACTGATTTTCTTGTCTCATCTAGTTTCTGTCTACAAAAGCTTCCCATATCGTGAAGCTTTCAGAGCACCACTGCTGTAAAGACCATCAGTGTCTGCCCCATGGTAACCCCTCAATAGATACTTAAGATTCAGAGATTTGTTTGAATGAGTCGTGAATGCAATTGTGATAGTGTGATGGTTCTCTCATGTTCCCATTCTCCATTCTCCTGGTCATGATCTAGCATTTCTGGAGCAACTATTTTGCCCAGGGCACATGGAACGGGCTTTAATACTCTCAACACATCTGTTGTCAGGGTTCAACTCTAGGGAGGTTCATATGGAGTTAGGATGAAAAAGAGCAAAGCATGTGTGTTTGGGCAAAAAATAAAGGGAAGCAACAGTCTCATAATGGCTGGGCCGTGGACCACCTGCAGGCCGCCTTCTTTCTCTCATTGCCACCTTCCATTTCCCTTCACACGGGAGAAAAGGCGAGTACAGAACACAGACTGCCTGCTGGCCTGGGTGCTGCGAGAGCCACTGATTAAAGCTGGAGATGAAACTCTTTTTCTCGGTTTCATCTTTCTGAACCTGCGACCAGCTGTGTTCCATGCTGAGCTACCGCACACCTGCTGGGAAGCCTTTTGTTACCTGATGCTGTAAAAATGATGACATTTACTCCTTCAAGTGAGAGAGATGATCAGCTCATTAGGAGGCCAAAGGAAGGAAAAAAAATTTCAATTAGGTGTGTGTTTTTCATCCTCTGACCAGTTGAAGATTTAAGAACAAAAGCGTGTGTGTGCATGTGTGTTTGCAGCCGTGTTGCTCTGGGTGTCTCTATTTCTAAAGCATCGATCACGGTGGGTGAATTCAATATCATGAACTTGAAATGGTGGGTGTCATGCTGGCTCTTGAAGGCACCGCTGGCCTGAAGCTCAGGAGGCCTTCGTCGGCTTTGTCTCTCAGTCCTCTGACTCCATTTGTAAAACTAGAATATAGAGAGGCAGAGTATATGCTCTGTCCTATAATACATTATTAAAAAGCATGATTTCTCACCAAAAAAGGACAGAGAGAAGCCGAAGAGAAGAACCAAGCTTTTCTTCCCTGGGCACAGCATGTCTATTTTCTAAGACCTTTTAGCACTGACCCTGGAGAACAGAAAGAAAAAAAGGACTCGGTGAGCAATAACTGTTCTAAGGAAGAAAAATAAAATGTATGAAGATGGCTATTTATATTCAAACTCTGCACATCACATCTGTTGTACATAACCAGCACTTTCAAGAAGTAAGTTTTAAAAATATTAAAAAAAACCACACACACAAAAACGGTGTAATGATTTAAATTTAGAAGGGTTAGAATGTTAGGTGCTGTCTGGGGTTGAGAACTTTGGGGTCAGATTGTAAAATTTATAATTGAAATATTTTTCCACTTGCTTTATAGGCTACTGGGCAAAGAAATTGGTGGAAGCCAGCAGCTCCACATCCAAGTAAAAACATCGACTTTTCTGGGTTGCTGATACAAGTTTAAGAGTGGTAAATTTGGAATATAACAGAATTTTCCTGGACCTGCTAACCCATGCCTGTTGTTCTCTGCTGAATTCCCACTGTAAAACACAGCACCTAGGTAATAGCAGTCCCTCAAGAAAATGTTTTTCATTATTGTTATCAGCTCTATCCTTTTGAGTATTCAAATTTTTAGGGAACTCAGGAAGGTTCTTGTTTCTCCAGCTGTGTTTACAGACACCAATAACCGCCAGCCTGCAGCACCTTACCCAACCCCTGAGCTGTGTTAAACGACTTGGTTGTGTGTTGCGTCTTCACCAGTGGGTGGATTCTCGAATAAAGCATGTGGCCGTGAGCCCAGCATCTGCTGTGCCGGATGAGACGTCAGAGTGAGATACTTACGTGCTTAGACCTCCCAGCCTTGTTCCTATGCCTGGGAGTACGCCCCTCTTTCCTTCTGTGTGGCAGGGGCTTTGTTTGCTTCAACAATGCTCAGCTAATGAACAGTGTGACAGCAAGTTTCACCTCTGCCTGGTGTCTCCTACTGTGCTGTGGGGCGAGAGACTACACGACCCCAAATATCACACTTTTCGGCATGTGGGTTATTTTGAACTGAAGGCAATCAAGGCCCTACAGACTCAGGAAGAGCTTTTTACCTTCCCTTAGCTGCCTAAAATAATGTAGAGGGCTCGTACAAGAGAAGAGTCATCCTGAAGATACTCCTATCAGAAAGGCTCCTCTGCATTTGTTTATGGCAGACATTTGTTTGCCAAACATTTGCTCTCCTTATTTTCTTGTAAATTGTCGTCCTCACCTTTGTAGCCCTAGACCCTTACCCGCTTCTTAGCGGAGGATGGCACGGGGGTGGGGCAAAACTAGGTTTGCAGTTGTTTATATGGACAATAATCCAATAATCAATACATAATAATACACGAATAAACTCTGTGTTTCACGTACTCACAACTGCAAACCTACTTTTGCCCCACGTTGTATAAACGTCAGTTCCCTGACTGTCTCTTTTCGTCTCTTAACTTGGGGGCTACCACATACATAAAATTTGTTTTTGTCCTGTTAACCTATGTCCATGCAATTGTTAGATTAGCCAATGAGATTAGAAGGGAAGAAGGGAAAAATTCTAACTATATGCATAGAATGGGCCCTGTAGCTCAGAAAAGTTAATATATATTTTTAAAATGATAAAATATAATTTTATTTAAAATATAAATAGTATATCTTTATTTAATAGTAAGGTGTACAACATTATGGTTTGATAATACACTGTGAAATGATCACTACAGTCAAGCCAATGAACATATGTCATATAGTTACCCTTTTCTTTCTGTGTTGGGAGAGCATCTCAAATCTACTCTTAGAAAACGTCCAGTATTCAGTACTGTATTAACTGTAGTCATCATGCTGTAGGTCACATCTCTAAACTTATCCATCCTAAATACCTTGACTTTGTACCCTTTGACCAATATCTACCCATTCTCCTACCTCTCTGACCCTCGTTAATCATACCACTCTCGGCTACCACACATTTAATTTTTTGAAAAAAGATTCTAGCATAAGCGAGATCATGCAAGTGTTTTTCTTTCTGTATCTGGTTAATTTCACTGACCACAATGTCCTCCAGTTTCATCTATATTGTTGCAAATGACAAGATCTCCTTTTTAAGGCTCAATAATATTGCATTTGTAGATATAAACCACCATGGAAAAATTAATAATATTTACTGAGCATTTATGTGTTTGGCAGGATTCTAACCATGGTGTCTAGCCTAGCACATTTAATCCTCATAACAACCCTATGAAGAAAGTACTCTTATTATGCTATTTTGAAAGATAAGTAGGTTGAGCACAGAGAGGCAGAGAATCCTTTTAGTCAGGGAGAATATTTAGCCATTATGCACTGATAACTGTTAGTAGCCAGTGTCTGTCCTGATTGGTTGGGAATCTATTCTGCATAAACATTTTGAATGTTAGCTATTCCCTTTGGAACTTCCCTTTGGACATTGTGAGGAGGAATCTTGGCTATCTCTTGGAAACTGCTATATGGTTAACCTTCATAATGTCACTCCATCTGCTTCTGGATCCCATTCCTTGACTAGTTGCACACCTGAGGGTACATGGCCACAAGAGATAAAGAGAACAAAACAAATACTTAACCTCAATCTTGTTAAGGCAGGATTTGCATAGAAATAGTTAGAGCTTGACTCAGTGTTAGTTTACACAAGACACCAGCAAAGAGGAATAGACAGAGTCATCCAGAAGTTTAGAGAAGCAGAATCCCTGAGACTTCTCACAAAGGATATGGGACTTGAGTTGGACCTTGAGAGAAAAATTGGGCCAATAATATGCTGAAGAAATACTGGGAACACAGTGTGTCTAACAGCCAAGTCCATCTAATGGCAATGACTGTGAATCAGCAGAAGGTGTCAAAATTCCAACTCTAAAAGTCTACTAGGTAGATGCTGATTAAAAGTGGAAGTAAAATTTTTCTCCTGAGCATTCCTTTCCAGAATACTAACAAGCTTTTTCTTACATTTAAAACTAAGATCAGTAGAAGTTTTATTAAGTTCTTGTAGCATTTTGGACTCATACATGTTCAGGGAGATGACAAATAAGTTCTTGCAATATGCAAGATATAGAAATAGAAGTCCCACATAGGACATCTAGGGGTAAAGTCAAATATTCATTGGGGGAAGAGGGAATATGTGTGCAATCTTTAGCTCAGGAAGGGAGAGCATGAAGGAAAGCATGCCAATAGAATCTAGTCTTTACCCTTTATTAGGGTTTTTAGATTCTAAGAATGCGCAATGCCTTAGTCCATTTCAGCTGCTTATAACAAAATATCATAAACGGGGTGGCTTTTAAAGAACAAAAATTGATTTCTCATAGTTCTGGAGACTGGGAAGTCCAATATAAAGGTGTAGACAGATTTGATGGCCACTGAAGATCCACTTCTTAGATGGGCGTCTCTCTGCTGTACTTACATGGCAGAAGAGGGAGGGAGCAACGTAGGGTCAGTCTCTTTCATAACGGCACTGATTCCATTCCAAAGGTCTTCACTCTCATGACCTAAGCAACTTCCAAAATTCCCTCCACCTAATGTCATCATCACTGTGGATACCTGGTTTCAACATATGAATTTTATGGGGAAATATAATCAGTCCATTTCATCCAGAAGCCCACTTTACTGTAAATAACTACAGTGGTGAACACTTGAATGGGTTTTGTTACAGAATACCTGGGATCAAATACTCACTCTGCCATGTACTTGTGGCAAAATCTTGGTGAACTTTTGAGAACTTCTTAATGATCCAGTCTTTCCATCTGTAAAATGGGATAAATAACAATTCATAGAGTTATTATAGGAATCAATGAATTAATTTAAAAATTAAAATAATGCCTAATAGAAGAGGATGTCTTCAAAAAATATTAATTAATATTAAAATCAGCCAAATGGAGATAATAACAATTACCTCTTAATTATCATTCTTATGCAAATTTTCCAAGGTAATAACCTACAATGAACCTACATTTGGGAGATCAAACATGGTAGAGGAGTAAGTGGAAGCTACACTAACCTTCTCCCAGGACCAATCTGGAATTATAACTAAATTGTACAGAAATTGTCCTGAATAACCAACTAAACACTAGCTGGATAGAAACCTTATAACCACAAACAGACAAAAGAAGCCACCACAACGAGACTAGAGAGTGTGGAGGAAGCATGAGAGGGATGGTCGGGCTACCATGGGTGGCAGCCGAAGTTCTGGAGGGATATTTCAGTGGCTGGGGGTTCCCCTGAGAAGTATGGGGTCCAAACCCCTAGCTGGGCTCCCTAGTCCACAGAACCAGAGCTGGAAAGAAACCCAGATAGCATCCAGCTGTGAAAAGCAGAAGAGTTTCCATCTGCCAGGGAGAGATGGCTAGAGATGCAGAGAGTTGCTTAAAGGGCCAACATACAAAATTTCATTTGTAGCCACATACCCTGGGCTCCAGCAGAGGAAGGGCAGAGTGGACTAGAGATGCTTGAAGAGAGTCTGGGATTGGTGGCTCTGAGAGGAGAACTGAAGGAATAGCAGCCATAACCACTGTGCTAAGTCATTCCCCATACCACAAATGCCATCTTTCTCAGGCAGAGAGCTCCTCTCCAAGTGCCATCAGCTTGAGGGGAAGCAATAGCCTGACCCACAGGAATTACTCTGCACCATCCTGTGGTGCTTAAGCCCAGCTGCCGATTATAGCTTAAGGATATATCATTGATTAGTTTAACAACCAACTCAGAAAATACAAAGCAATAGCCAAAATGGGAAGACAAAGAAACAGACCCCCAAATGAAAGAACAAGAGAATTCTGCAGAGGGGCTAGATGAAATGGAGGTGAGCAATGATCAGACAGAGAGTTTAGGTAATGATTATAAGGATACTCAACAGCATGAAAAAAACACATAGAAGCTATAAAGAAGGACCAGTCATAAATAAAGAATGCAATATCTGAAATAAATAATACACAGGAAGGAATAAACAGTAGGTTAGATGAAGCAGAGGATTGAATCAGTGTTTTGGAAGACAAAGTAGAAAAAGACACTCAGGCAGAGCAGCAAAAATAAAAAAGAATTAAAAAAATGAGATCTTAAACATTTTGGACAACATGAAATAGAGCAACATTTGCATCATGGAAATACCAGAAGGACAAGAGAGTGAGCAAGGGATTTAGAACCTATTTGAAGAAATAATGACCAAAAACTTCCCTAATCTCGAGAAGGTAAAGGCACACCAGTGCAGGAAGCTCAGTGTCCCAAGCAAGTTGGACCCGAAGAGGCTTACACTGAGATTCATCATAATTAAAACAACATGGCTTAAAGACCAGAAGAGAATCCTAAAAGCCACAAGAGAAAAGCAGGCAGTTCCTACAAGCAATCACAGATTAGATTGTCATTTGATTCCTCAACAGAAACATTTCAGGCCAGAAGAGAGTGACATGAAATATTCAAGGTGCTGAAAATCGAGGAAAACAAACACGGCCACTTTACCCAGCAAGGCTATCATTTAAAATCAAAGGAGAATTAAGGAGCTCCCCAGACAAGAAAAAGCTAAAGGAGTTTGTTAACACCAAACCAAATAATCCAACAAATATTAAAGGGCTTGCTTTAAGAAGAAGAACAAAAAGATAAAGAAAACAGAGGAAAATAATCTAACAATAAAATGGCACTAAGTACATATCTGTCAATAATCACTTTAAATGTAAATGGTTAAAAATGCTCCAACCAAAAGACATAGGCTAGCCAAATGGATAAGAAAACAAAACCCATATATATGCTGCTTCCAAAGACCCATCTCAGATCAAAAGGTACACATAGACTAAAAGTTAAGGGATGGAAAAAGATATTTTATGCAAATGGAAAGAATAAAAAAGCTAGGGTTCGAATACTTATATCTGACAAACCCACTGCCAGCATCTTACTCAATGGGCGAAACTACAAGCATTTCCCTTAGGATTGGGAACAAGACAGGAATTCCCACTTTCACTTCTCTCATTCAAATTAGTACTTGAACTATTAGCCACAGCAATCAGATAAGAAGAAGAAATAAAAGGCGTCCAAATTGTAAAGGAAGAAGTAAAACTGTGATTTGCAGATGACACAATACTGTACATAGAAAACCCCAAAGATTTCACCAATAACCTATTTGATCTGATAAATGAATTCAGCAAAGTAGCAGGATACAAAACTAATACTATAAATCAACAAAAAATAAGTGCTGGTAAGGATATGGAGAAAAGGGAATGCTTTTGCATTGTTGGTGGGAATGTAGATTGGTGCAGCCATTGTGGAAAGCAGTATGGAGATACCTGACAAAATTAAAAGTGGGTCTGATCTGCCTTATGACCCAGCCATCCCATTTCTGGGAATATATCCAAAAGAACCCAAAACATTAATTTGAAAGAATGTAAGTACCCCTATGTTCATTGTAGAATTATCTACAATCATCAAGATCTGGAAGCAGCCCAAGTGTCCATCAGTAAGTGAGAGGATAAAATAATGATGGGACATTTACAAAATTGAATACTACTTGGCTAGGAAAAAAAAAAAGGAAATTTTACACTTTATGACAATATGGATGGACCTAGAGAATATTATGCTAAGTGAAATAAGCCAGTCAGAGAAAGACAAATACCATATAATTTCACTCATATGTGGAATCTAATGAACAAACTGAACTGATGGAGCGCATAGATGGAGAGCAGGGTGACATCTAGTAGGGGGTGGGGAGGTGAGGATGTGGAGGGATTCAACAAAAAGGAGAAAGGACTCATGGTCATGGAAAACAGCATGGTGATTGTTGGGAGGAAAGCGGTATAAGGGGAGTAAATGGTCATGAAAAAAGTACAATAAAGATTAAATTACAAGAATAATCTGGTATAAAGTAGATAGTAATTATTGACTCTCTTAGTACCCTAGTCGATAATAACTCCCAGGTTACAGAAGAAAATATGGGAACAGAAAGGCATAATTTACTATCATTAGATCTAACCTATGTTCATACTTTATTGGAAACTTATCTTGAACCAAGTTTGAATCACTGGCAGAAAATGCATGGTCTTTTTTGTTTTTTATTTATTTTAAACTTTTATTATTTAACAGCTTTATTAAAGTATAATCTGAATACCAAAATACACATATTTAATGTACATAGCTCGAGTTTGGACATATGCATATACCTGTGGAACCATCACCACAGTCAAGTAATAAATATTTCTACCTCCTTCAAAAGTGTCCTTTTGCACCCCTCCCCCACTTTTTTGTGATAAGTACACTTAACATGAGATCTACCCTCTTACTACAGTTATAAAGTACACAACACATTAATGATAACTATAGGCACTATGTTGCATAGATCTTTAGAACGTATTTATCTTGCATAATTGAAACTTTATATCCATTGAGCAAGAATTACATGTTTCCCTACTCCTATTCCCTGTCAACCACAATTGTATTCTCTGTTTCTATGAGTTTGACTGTTTTAGATAACCCATATAATCATGCAGTATTTTCCCTTCTGTAATTGGGTTATTTCACTTAGTATAATGTCCTCCAGGGTCATCCATATGAACAGGACATCACATATGGTAGGATCTTCCTTAAGACTGAATACATTTTCTTATTCATTACTCTGTTGATGAATTTAGATTGTTTCCATATCCTGGGTGCTGTGAATGCTGCAGGGAACATGGGGTGCAGATATCCAAGACGACATACAAATGGCCAACGGGCATGTGGAAAGGTACTCACCATCACTAGTCAGCAGAAAAATGCAAATCAAATCCAAAATGAAATAGCACCTTACATCTGTTCAAATGGCTATCATCAGAAGAAAAAAGATACGTATTGGCGAGGATGTAGAGAAATTAGAATCTTTGTACACTGCTGGTGGGAAGGTAAAGTGGTGAACCTGCTATGCAAAGCAATATGGAGGGGCTTCAAAAAATTAAAAACAGAACTACATGTGATCCAGAAATTCCATGTATATCAAAAATAGTTAAAATAAGAATTGCATTTTCCTCTTAAATTCCCTTAAATTCACAAATCACCATCCACAGATGCTAATTATAGTCTTCCATATGTAACATTTATGCAAACAAGTTCACTACATTTTCTCTACTTTCAAGAAGCTCACTATTTGGGAAACATGATCTTTGCCCCTCAAATTAATGATCACTTGGCAATTTGCAATATTGCTTTGCTGTGTACCAGGAGGCCAGATGGATAGTCCATGATTCCTAAATCTTTTTCCTTACCAAGTCCATTCGTGTTTCAGATATTTGTGCTCTATAATTTTTAATGGATGTATCCAACCTTGGGCCTCAGATTCCTCATATGTAAAACTGGGGCAAACATAATGCCTTCCCCCTGGGATCATGATGAGGAACACAGGAGTTAGAATTGGTTAAGTGTTCAGAATAGTGCTGACACATAGGAAGCCCTATTAAATGTGTTAGGTATCATTTGGTCTCCCAGTATTTCCTTAAATATTTTTTTTCAGGGAGGAAATAGTGTCCTTTTCCTGTATAGAACTTAGTGTCTGTCAGGCCTGAAGAGACAATTCTGTTTCTTTATGTTTCAAATCAATTTGGGTTATAATTTTAAAATGTCCAGTGCAAGATAATGATTTCCCTTATGTATTGATTAAACATTCAGACTTCTCCCAGTTGGTGAGTTACCAGCTTTCAGGGAAGCTGCTCTCTGTTCACTTTCTCCCTAATAAGCTAGTTGCTATTTCTCATCTTGACCAGATATCTTCATGATCTTGGTGTTTCAAGCAAACTCACTTTTCTGGGTGCTTCTGTGGCTCTCAGAGCTATTACCTTTGTTCAGGCAATGCTTTGCTTTGACTCACCAACCAATTCCACATTGCCACCCCTAACCCCTAGTTTTTCAGCTCTGTCTCCAGTGAATTGCCCTTGTTGGAGGACTTCACCCTCCTAGACCATCCTGTAGACAGAACTTAATATGGCTCCAGGTTGGCCTCCTGTCCTGTCTAGCTCATATCAGGACCACAAGGAAGGGTACTCATCCCTTGCTCTGACAATCTGGGAGTGCTGGTCCATTGAATTGCAGAAACATTTATCCTTTACCTGCAAGCCACCTTATCCTTCTCTCCTGAGGGTCAAGGCAACATTCCTTAGTATTTTTGATACCAGGAAAGTTGGAGTTCATGATGCCTGTCACTACCAGAACCAATCAGGTGAATCCGGGATGGAATCTTTATGGATACTTTATTCAGGTGGCCAGTGATCTGAGAAGACAGTAGGTTATATACCCTAACAGACCATCTTACATTTCCTTTCAAGCCAGCCTTTTTTATAAGGAGGAAAAAGTGCAGGTAAGGGATTTGGAATTCAGAAAAGAGGTTAATCAGATAAAACCTACAGTCCAGCAATTTCCCTAACATCCTTTCATCTGCTGACCAGTGATTTTCTATCTGGGTCCTGTGTCCTGTGTTTTGGGTGATTTTCTTTATCTGTGTCCTGGGTGTTGGGATGTCTGTCCCACAAACACAATGGCTCAGATACCATCTTGATTGCTTGTGGTCTCTTCTGGAGCACAGAGCTTGAATTGCTTGTGGTCTCCTGGAGTCAGGGTGGGCCATACCTTCAGTCCCTGAAACCATAGCTTTTTATATGCATCAACTATTAAGTTTATGAACTACTGCCTAAAACTAAAATTTTCCAACTCTTGACTCCCCCATCATTTTCTTGCTTCAGAGAATAATTTAAAGCTCTCAGAAAAGCCAGTGGATTCTCCCACACCTCTCTCACCCTCTGCAGAAGATGATGAATACAAATCCTCCTCTCACTTTGGGTGCAGTAGGTTGGGGTAACAGCAAGCCATGCTGTCACCAAATAAATTCTCTTCAAATCCTTCCGTTTCTATATTTGCTTTCTCAACCCTTTTATAAGTTGATATCTATATACCACATTAGTCAAAACTGAGATTTAAAAAAACCTCATTTTAACATCCTGGGTTTTTTTTTAATACACAATGGGAATACAAAAGCCTACAGAAATTTATTTTTTCCTTTCTTTTGCTATGTCGAGGAGCTGGGGATTCCGCTGAAGAAAAAATATGAAAAATACTGGAGAATAATTACTCATATAGAAGCAATTAGAAGCAAAAAAAATAGTTGGGTGAACTCTCAGTCAGAAAATGGCAAAAGTCCCAAGTTAAACTGGCAGCTCAATTTAAGCCTATTTTCTTTGTTGCTTATTTCATTAAGCCACTGGGAAGGAATGCCAATATTCAGCCTTAGGGACTTGGTTAAAAGCTTTTTAGATTGAGAGCTACAGGATCTTGAAATGAAGAATTTTCTGAGTTTAACAGTGGCTTTGCTGAAAACAAGTACTTCTCAATACATTTAAGTACAATAATAATTAGGAATATGGATTTATATTAATACAAATTAAAGATTTGATGTGAGGCTCTTTGATGGTTCAGTAAATGGAAAATAACCAATAATCTTTTTGAGATTCTCAAAAATTATGTTGGCCTTTCAATCTTTGTCATTTTAAACTTGTATCAAACACTTCATAGTAAAAACAGGTCATTATAATGAAATTAGAATAAGTGTGTCAATATTGGTATTGATGAGGTGTGGGTAAGTAGGAACTTTCACATAATCCAGGTGGAAGTGTCATTGTATTAGGCAAAATGGTTTCTGGTGCTTGACATGATAGATGCCATCTTAACGGTGGGCCACTATCACCAGAAATGAATGTTCTTACACACAGAAATAGGCCCATTTAGTTGTTTACTGCTTCGGAATACCCAGCTAACAACCATGTGCCATTTGGCTATACGTCACCCGTGTTCCTGGGGGCTTTTATGTCAAGACTTCATCCCCGTTCTGGTGTGGAGAGCCACTGGCATGCTGCCACCCCAGATTCTGCTTCTGCCTGTAAGGTCCCTGTATCATCTCAGGAGGGATAAGCCTCTTTCCTTGGTCTCTTAGGCAGTCCTCCTCTGGAGGTTGGTTCCTGGACATCTCTGATAAAATTTCCTAACAAATTGTTACAGCCTTTATGAAGAATAATTTGACAAAATGCATCAACAGCATTAAACATTAGATACTATTAACTCCAGTGATTCTCTTCTGAAATCTCTCCCAAAGAAAGAAACATATTTTTCAAAAATATGTTTTTGTAAGTGAAGCAGTCTTAACATTCAGTGATAAAGTTTTACTAAATTAATTGCATATAATAGAATTTCGTGGATTCCTTTAAAGTTAGAATTTGAGTCTATAAATATTCAAAGAAAAGCAAGTACAAAGGAATATTTAGAATTAACTCCTTGTTTTAAAATTTAAATATATGTATCTGTAAGATACACAGGTCGGGAAGGACCAACATTTTAACAGTGGCTATCACTAAGCAGTGGAATTTTGAGTGATTCACTGCATTTTCCTACTTGTGTTTTCCATAACAGGTATGAATTATAAGCAGGTTTTATATGATTTACAAGCAAGAAGTATATCAAAAAGAAGTGAAAATGCATCCACTCAACATTACACAGAGATTAGTATAAGAGAAAAGTATAGCTTAGTGCTAATGGAAAAAACAAAACTGGAATATTATTGATCACCAGTTAATTGTATGGTCTTTGCAGCACAGAGTCCCTAAGATGCCTAAGGCAAGAAGCTTAGGTAAAAAGAACTTGTTAAAAAATAAGGATGTAGAGGAGTGTATATTTTGAAAAAAAGAGCTTAAATTTTCTAGATTCTGAATAAATATTTGTCTCCAATAATTAATCTAATGTCAATCAATTTTAAATTTCATATTATTATTATTAAAAATTGAATCGGGAAAGTTAGTTTTTTAGTTTTGCATGTTTCCCTCCTACAATAGAAAGTATCAATTATGCATAATTAATACTGGCAATAATGGTTTCATTCAATTTGAGTTCAGCTAAACTCTCTAGAATGACCCTTATGCCAAACACTTTCATCTGCAATGCAAGTGTATTCTTCTGCAAAAGCAAATATTTCTAAGGAAAATTTATGGAAATGGAAAAGCTCCAAATGTACTATCTTATATCCAATGAAGAAAATCACACACCCATTAATAATGAATGTGATTGTTTCAGGCCCAATGAAATAAGTGTTAGTTGTCACTATTTAGGATGAGACCAGTAATAAAAAGGGATGTCCTAATTCTGTTATGCATGCAAAAGAGAGAAATGTCCTTATATTACCTCTTAGCTATAACCATTAAAGGGAGAGAGTGTTTGTGGGGAATAAATGGAAAATCATTAGCAGGTCTCTTTTAAGAGGGAAAGGGAGAGAGCTAATACATTAAGGCCAAAATAGCTTTTCAGAATATGTTTATTTAATCTGTCACCAGTCTCCCTCTCACCATCTTTGCTTTCTCTTTACAGTAATCTGAAGCCTTGGCTTATAAGAGAAGGCAGCTGTTAATGCCTAAATTCTGTGTGTAGAATAACTGAACCAACAGAGAATAGTCAACACAATACTGGAGAAAACAAAGTCAGAAGACTGACACTGCCTGACTTCAAGATTTAAAGCTACAGTAATCAAGACAATGCAGTATTGCCAAAAGAAAAATATGTCAGTGGAATGGAGTAGGGAGTCCAGAAACAGATCTCCAGCAATATAGTCAACTGATCTTTGACAAGGTAGCAAGTGCAATACTGTGTAAAGATAGTTTCCTCAACAGATGGTGCTGGAACAATTGGGCTTCCATGTTCAAAAAAAATAACTGAATCTACTTAATAATACTGTATGGCATATTTGACAGTATGGCATAAGAGAGTAGATAGATCTTAAGCGTCCTCATTATAAAAAAATGTATAACCTTGTAGATGATGGATTTAACTATAGTTATTATTAAATAACTATAACTATAGTAATAGTTGTTGTGGTGATCATGTCATGATATATATCATATTGAATAATTAGGTTGTACACATAAAACTAATATAATGTTATATGTCAATTATGACTGCATTTTAAAAAATTACCTTGAAAAAAATGAGTCTAGATACAGACTTTACAAAAATTAACTCAAATGGATCACAGATCTAAATATAAAACACAATACTATAAAACTCCTAGAAGATAACACAGGAAAAAAATTAGATGGCCTTGAATATGGTGATGTCTTTTTATATACAATGCCATACCCATGATTCATGAAAGAAGTAATTGATAGACTGGACTTTATTAAAATTAAAAAATCTGTTCTGCAAAAAGCAATGTCAAAAATGGGAAGACAAGCCATAGACTGGGAGAAAATACTGGCAAACAACATATCTAATAAAAGAATTATTCAAAATATATAAAGATCTCTTAAAACTTAACAATATGAAAAGAATGCCATTAAAAATAGTCTGAAGATTTTAACAGATACCTTGCTAAAGAAGATATACGATGGCAAAAAAGCACATAAAAAGATGCTCCACATCATATGTCATCAGAAAATGAAAATTAAAACAATGAGATGAGATATCAATATACCTATTGCAATGGACCAAATCCAGAACACTGACAACACTAAACGACGGTGAGGATGTGGTACTTCAGGAGCTCTCATATTGCTGGTGGAAAGGCAAAATAGTATTTCCACTTTGGAAGCGAGTTTGACCGTTTCTTATGAAACATACACTTACCATGTGATCAGTAATTATACCCCTTGGTACTTGCCCCAAGGGTATGAAAACTTATGTCCTCACAAAAATCTGCCCAAGGATGTTTATAGCAGATTTTATTCATAATTGCCAAAACTTGGAAGCGACCAAAATGTTTCTGAGCAGGCGAAAAGATAAACTGTGATACATCCAGACAATTGAATGTCATTCAGCACTAAAATGAAATGAGCTGTTAATCTATGATAAGACACAGTGGAACCTGAAATGCATATTACTAACTGAAGGAAACCAATTTGAAGAGGCTGCATATGCTCCGATTCCATCTATTTGATATCTGGAAAAGATGAAGATAATAAGACAGTGAGAACAGCAGTGCTTGCTGGGGTTGTGGTGAAAGAGAAATGAATAGTCAGGGCAGAGAGGATTTTTAGGACAGTGAAAATAGTCTGTGTGATATTATAATGATAGATACAGGTCATTATATATTCGTCTAAACCTATAGAACACCACACCTGTCTGGAAAGTATCTGGCCATGTGATGTGGAAAAAGAGACATTTATTGAAGAAGATACAAAATACAAGAAACATTGTACACGGAACAATGACACCTCAGTGCACTTCAAGGTAGGCATCTTGGGACCTCACATAATTCTCCCAATCACCATCAGCTGCTCTATTGTATTTTCCTGAATCTCACTGAAGGTCTAAAATCTCTTCCCTTTCAAAGGTGATTTTAGGAATTTATTTTATTTATTTGTTTGTTTTTAATATATATATATTTATTTATTGTTATTCAAGTACAGTTTTATGTCTTTTACTCCCATCCCAGTCCACCCCCCACAGTGCTCCCCACCTCCCTCCCATAAAAGGTGATTTTAGTTTTGGGAAAAGCCAGGAGTCGCAGGTCCCGAATCTAGGCTATAGAGGGACTGAGTCACCTGGGCGATTTGATGTTTCAATAAAAAACTCTGCATGAAGTGTGAGTCACGAACAGGTGGGTTTTCCTAACGAAGCTGCCAAACACCAGTTTGAACATCATCTGAATAGTTTCTGTAGAGGAGTGTTTAAGCTTAATGCAAAACTTAATGCAGATTTGTTGCTGTACTTGCTCTGTCATTTTGAATGCGATGGCCACACAGTACACATGCTTACTCAATGGCATCTACTGCCCGCACTGATCGTAAGTGAGGTCGTCATTGTTCTCGAATGTGCATTCCAGTGTACTCACCTTGGCTGCCTGATTCCATTGATGTCCTGTAAACCACTCTCATTATATTAACAATGGCTGGACTTTTTCCAGGCAGACCTCATTTAGAACAGGGGTTCGCAAGCTGAGGTCCATGGGCCAAACTTGTCCTGTTGTTGTTTTGTAAATGAAGTTTTCTTGGGATACAGTCACATCCATTTGTTTACATATATTCTACATGTTTACCAATGGTAGAGTTGAGTAGTGTGATAGAAGCTATTCCATGTAAAGCCTAAAATATTCAGTATTTACAGAGGATGATTGCTAGTCACTGAGCCAGAAGGGGAAAAAAGGGCAACAACAGACAAGAATGCATTGAAGTGAAAAGTGAGAGGGCACTTTTACTTCTACATTTCAATTCTCCCCAACAAGCTTTAATAGCCAAAGTTCCTAGTTTTCAAGAAATATATTACTTTCTCATATTTTTAATGTCCTGAAATTAATGTGAATGTTACAATAGATCTAAAAATAAACTTGCCACCTACCAGATAGAAAGAGCGCCACAGTCGTTGCTATTTATCCTTGTATAAGTTTAACTTTCTGTAGAAAACACCTCTCATCTTCACTGTCTTATTGAAGTTATGGGTGGTTAACAGTATACGCTATTCAGCTGTAGTAAATGAATTCATTTCTTCACTTCACTTCTTTAATTTCAATGCTTACAATTTTTTCTTTTTTTTTCAGTTTTTAAATATTTTAAAAATTTTTATTGTTGTTCAGTTACCATTGTCCCCATTTTTCCCCTATTATCTTTCTTTTTTTCTTTTTAAATAATATATTTTATTACTTTTTAAAATATTTTATTGATTATGCCATTACAGTTCTCCCATTTCCCCCCTTCATTCCCCTCCACCCTGCACACCCCCTCCCACCCACACTCCACTTCTTTAGTTCATGTCCATGTATCGTAAGTTCTTTAGCTTCTACATTTCCCACACAACTCTTGACCTCTCCCTGTCTATTTTCTCCCTACCGCCTATGCTACTTATTCTCTGTACCTTCTCCCCACCCTCTCCTCCCACTCCCCTGTTGCTAACCTATTATCTTTCTTGCCATGCCCATCTACCACCTCCCACGTTCAATCCTCCCTGCCCATTGTCTTTGGCCATGGGTCCTTTATACATGTTCCTTGATTTGACTCCTCCCCTTCTTTCTAGCATTATCCTCCTTCACCCCACCTCTGGCCACTGTCAATTTGTTCTTTATTTCCATGTCTCTGGTTCTATTTTGTTCACTCATTTGTTTTGTTGATAAGGTTCCACTTATAGTTGACATCATATGGTATTTGCCTTTCACTTACCTGGCTCATTCACTTAGCATCATACTCTCCAGTTCCATCCATGCTGTTGCAAAGGGTAGGAGTTCCTTCTTTTTTATGCTGTATAGTACTCCATTGTATAAATGTACCACAGTTTTTTTGATCCACTCATTTACTGATGGGCTCTTAGGCTGTTTTCAGCACTTGGCTCTTGTAAATTACTCTGCTATGAACATTGGGGTGCATAGGTTCTTTTGGAATGGTGTTTCCGGATTCTTAGGGTATAATCCTAGCAGTGGAACTACCAGGTCAAAAGGCAGTTCCATTTTCAATTTTTTGAGGAAATTCCATACTGTTTTCCACAGTGGGTGGGTGTAGGAGTCTGCATTCCCACCAATAGTGCACTAGGGTTCCCTTTTCTCCACAATTTCTCCAGCACTTGTTATTTGTTGATTTACTAATGATGGCCATTCTGACTGATGTGGTTTTAATGTGCATCTCTCTGATGGCTAGTGATGCTGAAATTCCTTTCATATGTCTCTGAGCCCTCTGTATGTCCTCCCTAAAGAAGTGTCTGTTCAGGCCCTTTGCCCATTTTTTAATTGGATTGTTTGACTTCCTGGTGTGGAGTCAAGTGAGTTCTTTATATATTTTGGAGATCAAATTCTTGTCCGAGGTATCACTGGCAAATATATTTTTCCATATGTTTGGTACCCTTTTTATTTTGCTGATGTTTTCTCTAGCTGTGCTGAAGCTTTTTAATTTGATGTAGTCCCATTTCTTTATTCTTTTCTTTATGTCCCTTGCTATAGGGAACATATCACTGAAAATATTGCTGCATGAAATATCTGAAATTTTCCTGTTTATGTTCTCCTCTTGGACTTTTATGGTGTCACAACTTATATTTAAGTCTTGTGTCCACCTTGAGTTTATTTTGGTGTATGGTGTATATTGGTGGTCAAGTTTCATTTTTTTTTTGCATGTAGCTGTCCAGATCTCCCAACACCATCTGTTAAAGAGGCTATTTTTACTCCATTTTATGCTCCTGCTCCATTTGTTGAATGTTAATTGACCACAGAGACATGGGCTTATTTCTGGGCTCTCCATTCTGTTTCATTGATGTATGTGTCTGTTTTTATGCCAGTGCCATGCTGTTTTGATTACTATGGCCTTGTAATATAGTTTAATATAGTTTGATTTCTCCAACTTTGTTCTTCTTAGTCAGGATTGCTGTTGCTGTGTGGGACCTTTTATGGTTCTATATACATTTTTGAAATATTTATTCTAGTCCTGTGAAATACATCATTGGATTCCTGATAGGAATTGAATGAATCTATAGATCAATGGATAGTATGACATTTTAATGATGTGGCAGATTGGTGCAGCCACTGAGGAAAGCAGTATGGAGATACCTCAAAAAATTAAGAATGGATCTGCCGAATGACCCAGTGATCCCACTTCTGGGAATATATCTGAAGGAACCCAAGTGACCGATTTGAAAGAACATAAGTACCCCTGTGTTCACTGAAGCATTATTTACAATCATCAAGATATGGAAGCAGCCCAATTGTCCAGCAATAGATGAGTGGATAAAACAACTGTGGGACATTTACACAATGGAATACTACTTACCAGTAAAGAAGAAGAAAATTTTACCCTTTGTGATAGTATAATGGACCTGGAGAACATTATGCTAAGTGAATAAGTCAGTCAGAGAGAGACAAATCCCATATGATTTCACTCATATGTGGAATCCAATGAAGAAACTGAATTAACAAGGAAAATGGGGGACAGACTCAAAAATTGAGAGAAGGATGGCAGCTAGTGGAGGCAGAGCAGGGAGATCAGGGGGCGGAGGGATTGAGCAAAAAAGAAAAAGGACTCATGGACAACAGTGTGGTGATTGCTAGGAGAAGGCAGGCATGGAGGGACTAAACGTTAATGGGAAAAATACAATAAAGGCTAAATAAAAGAGAGAAATTCTGACAATTCCTAACTTTTTGCTTAATTGGTATTAATAAAAAATGTTTTTTTTGAAGAAACAATGAGATAATGATAGTAAATCATAGTATTTTTTTAATGCTCTAATTTGATATAAAAATTTGGCGTTCTTATGTGGGCCATATCCTGCACATCCTGGCGTGCATATCTAAGACCATTGTGTCCATAAGTCTGAGAACCACAAGGGATGTGCAGATGGAAAAGACAAGCATCTGAGAGCAAGCTCCTTTTGGTGTCTTTCAACACACTTTAAGTCCAAATTTCTTACTGTGCCCCGAGTTTCCACATGGCCTTCCCTGGCCCTTTCTGCAATCTCATTTCTCTCACTCTCCCATTTGCTCACTGAGCTCTAGCCACATGACTTCCTTTTTCTTTTTTTGAAAGCCAAACATCCTTGCTTTGTGGTCTTCGAACTTGTTAGTCTTTGCTTGTAATGCCTTCTTCATAGCTTTTAAATGGCTGATTGCTCCTCATGTTTCAGTTCTAAGCTCCTTTGACCATCCTATCTAAAGTAAAATAGTAGCCTCCTATCCTTTAGTCCTTTTAAATCAAATCATCTCATTTATTTCTTTCCTTGCACTAGGTGTTAATCTCATGATTTGTTTATTTTTTAACTATTTATTGTTTATGTAATGTCTGGCTAGAATATAACCTCCAGAATTACAGAATGTTTGTTTGTTTTTGTTCTCTGCTATATCTCTATTTCCAAGGAAGGTATCTGGTAATAACTGAGTATTATTAACTAAAAGGAAAAAGGAAGGGAGGAAGGGAGGAAAGAAGGAAGGAGGAAAGAAGGAGGGAGGGAAGGGAAGGGAAGGGAAGGGAAGGAAGAGACTGTAGCTAGATTAAAAAGGAGAGAGGTGAAGAAAAGTTAACTTGTTCTGTCCTTAAAATTAACTTACACATATCTTAAGTCTTTATTCATTAATTGTCTTTAACCTCCTCCAGAGTGACTAGTTTGTAATTGGAAGGACCGTGTTGCGTTTTCAACTGTATTTCCAAAGTCTAAAACAGGGCCCGACTCAAAGCAATAACTGAATATTTGTTGAATTAGTGAGTATAATTGTGAGCTCCACTTAGGTATGCTTGTGAAATATAATTAAGAGGTAAAATACTTGGAAGTGATATTTTTCTAGCATTTGAATGTAAAAATACATGAAAAAGAAAATCATATATAATGTTAAATCGGGCCTACAAAATACTCCCAGGACAATGTTTAAAATAACCACAAACAATTTTAGAAGAATTGTTCTGATTACCTACTTTACCCCAAACTGAACTATTAAGGGAAAGAAACTGTTTATTAATACCTGCTATGGTCCTGGTATGGTGCTCAGCATTTCCACCTGTGTTATCTTACAGGGTCCTTATAACAACTAAAGCATGTCTGTTTCATAGATACAACAGAGTGTCTTAGCTGGACAACTACTCCTATGAATTGAAATTAGAAATAGTCTTGCCCTGGCTGGGTGGGTCCGTTGGTTGGAATGTCATCTGGTCCTATGTACCAAAAGATTGTGGGCCTGATCTCTGGTCAGGTCATATATGGGAGGGAACTGATCACCGTTTCTCTCTCTCTCTCTCTGCCTTTCTTCTCTCTAAAATCAATAAATATATCATTGGGTGAGGATAAGTAAAAAATTAGGAACAGTCTTATCCAGGAAGGATCTAGGACACAGAAGCTCCTGGCAAGTGAGATTAGCTGATACATACCTCCTACTGTGTCTATTTATATCCACAGATTTGCATAGACGCTGAGTGTCTCTGGGCAAAGGGCTTAACCTTGTCAGGCACTGGATTTTAAGTATAAATGGATATGCTTGACAGATTGATGGGACCCTGACAGATGCCAACTTTCAAGAACAAAATGGAGCTCCTGAGAATGAAATTGCTATAAGGAAGGGAGAAGTCTGACATTATAAGCTAAACATAGACATATGGCCTGTTCTTCAGACATGCTGGTTCTTCATGTATCATTATGGTATTAGTACCGGAATTTGCTCTCACTCTATTACTCTGCTCATTCATTTGTACCCTGGAGATTAGACAGGCTGTGTATCAATCAATCAGGATTTCAGTTCCAGATCAAAGAAACTACTTTAAGCAGAGAGTGATTTAACACAGATGCTTACAAAAATGTTGAAAGGACCAGACAACCCAGAACTAGGCTGAGTTTCTAAGAATGACATCCTGGACAATACTATTGAACTAGCCAGTCAAGGCCACTAGTGTCACACCAAGCTCGGGAATGGAGGAATTGGGAGGTTTCTGGAAGCAGAAGAGTGCATCTCATCACGAGCTGAGGAGCCAGAAGATGTCACTGCCACTGTCAGCTCCAGTTCTATTGAACCTCAACCATGACCTGTGCCAGCAAAATGACTGCCCCGTGACCTGACTGTCAATACCACAAGGCCAGGGGCCCCTGTTATTATTGCTGCAGAAAATCTTAATGCTTCCATGGCCATATTCACCAGCAAAAAATGGCAAAAACAGCAAAAGTGTAGCCTTTGCCTCACTCTTGTCTTCTAAACCTCATGTTGATGCGTCTGCTTGGAGAATCTAGGTTGCATACAGAATCTGAGCTGAAGAAAGGGGTATGAGAAATGTCATTTTACTGTTCTAGCTTCTAGAGTGCAAAAAACCAGTCAGTGGCATCTGCTACAGACACCATATGTGAATTGAAAGTTACATCTCTGGATGCTAAAACTCCTTAGAGCACGAGAAATTTAGCTGTGGGCTGATTATAATGAAGAGTTCTTTTGGACTCAACCATGTTGTGGGAACCTTCTCAACTAAACACGGAAAGGACATTCTCTTCCCTATTTGGCAAGAATGATGGCAGAGATCCCTGGCATAGAGGGGCTGGGGTGGTGTTTTAGGTCCACTACTCTCCAGGCATGTGGGTCTCGAGCTCCACTAACATCTATGCAGCAGAACCTGAATGGAGATGAAGGTCCCACTTGAAACAGCAGCTACATGGAACCTGTCAGGCCTTGAAACTGCGGGCTCTAAATCAAGGCCAGTTCATGAATGCGTAAGCTCCCTTAGAGTCGTGTAGACAACCGGGGACCAGGACTTGTCATCCTGATGTCGAGAAGGAGGGCGTCAGAATCTCAGGATTCACTTTTCAGTCTGCCCTCATTTGTATTCACGTGGATCTTTTGGTAATATTGATTAAAATAATGAAGCTTAGAGCAAATAATCAATTTGCTTAGTTATATTGGGGTAGAGCTACAGTTGGGTTTTCTCCAAAGTAGATGATATTCGTAATGATTAAAATACTTTTGATTGAAAGTTACAGAAAACTTTGTCTTAAATTCTCTTAAACAGTGGGACATTTATTATCCCTCCCAACAGGAAGTATGGAGGTCCCATAAGTGGGGTGACAGGGCTCCAGGTCTGCTTCTCTGATTGCTTCTGCTCTTCCTTGCTCCCATGCTGGCTTAACTTCAGGTTGGAAATGAGATGGCCTCACATTCAAGCATGATGATGACATTTAGAAGGAATGATGGCTCTCATCTGTGGTCTTCGTAGGACTGTGGAAATTCTTTGCCCATAAGTTCTCAGCAGACTGCTCTCATGTCTCATTCACCAGGACAATTTCCCTTCCTGAAGCCCATGCTTGCAAAATAGAATGAGATGATGGCAATTGGCTTACAGTAATCAGGAGTACCACCCCTCTGGAGTTGACTTCCAAGGGGAGTTAACCTCTTTTTAGTAGTGATGGTACTTGAATGAAGTAAGTGTTGCACTAGGAAGGAGAAAGGTGAAAGTAATGGAGGTCAGGGAACAAGGTAGAGTGTCCACTGCAACTTTGATAGAGCTCAATATTTAACTGTTTTCCTGGAGGGTAAATTGTGAGAAAGTTTACTCTTGTTAAGAGTAGGAGACATGCTGAGGAGTGAGGGAACCCCCAAATGCTGGGGGAAAAGAGGAAAAGTTAGAAAAGAGTGAGAAAAAAATGGACTATTCTGAAAGAGTGATACAGGAGAGAACTTATTGTACAACAATAAGCACCACAGAAGTGCTTGCACAGAAGGCATGAATCCTGATCAGAGAGGTTATAGGAAGGTGGAAGAGGAAGCAGGACACAGAGAATTCAAGATTTAGAGAGAGATGGGGGCCAAACTGGAGGAGTGTCTAAAGAGAGAGAAAGAAGCCCTGGCTGGCGTAGCTCAGTGGATTGAGCGTGGGCCTGCGAACCAAACGATCAAGGTTCAATTCCTCATCAAGGCACATACCTGGGTTGCAGGTCAGTTCCCAGCAGGGAACGCACGAGAGGCAACCATACATTGATATTTCTCTCCCTCTCTCCATCTCTTTCCCTCTAAAGATAAATAATCTTTAAAAAAATAAGTAAAGAGAGGGAAAGAGTAAAGTGACAGAGGAGTAAAGTGACAGAGGAGAAGAAGAAAGGGAATACAGGGATGAGAAGGCCTGCTGGCCTGTGATCAGTCAGGGAAGGTGCTGTTGCTGGGAGACCTCTTTAAGTGCTGCTGGGATTACAGTCCCTGGCAGCTGGGTTCTGGAGAGAAGGAGAGATTCTTAATTAGCTGACATCCTTTGTGCCATCATTAAGTGCAATTTAATGATGAGGGAATTCAGTGGCACTGTGATTCTGAGGCTATTATTTCTGGTTACTGTCTAGTAAGAGGAGTTTCCCCTTCTGTTTTGCTCTGTACTGAATTAGAAACTGTAGTATTTGAGTGTGGTTTGCACAGGGGGGCTGGGGGTTGACACTACAACTAACAGCATTTTAGTTCCTCCCGAGCTTTTCCCACAATGTCTCCATCACTATGCCATAACCCCTGCTGTGTTCCTCTGGAATTCTTTCTGGGAATATCATTATAAACATGCTTTCCAGGAAACTCCTTTGATCAGAACTTCATCTCCTGTTATTCCTGTCATGTTGTATATAAAGCTTAAATTATACTACATGATGCCATTATGTTCAGATACATGGCAATCTGTAAATGCATATTGCAGTTCTACAGATATTTTTTATCTAGATATCATTGGATAACTAGTGGATATTTCGTGTTTGCCTTTAAATGGAGCTGGCATCTCTAAGCATAATGCTGCCAAAGATGGGAAAAAGTAGTCTTAGGCCACGGCCCTCTTTCTGGCATCTGCTTAACCTAGCACTCTTTGAGGCATGTGTACACACGCACATATATGTATATACATACACATATGTACACACACATATACTCACACATATATGTACACACACACATATATATATTCCAATTCCTGATTAACTTTTCATGTTTTGTAATATTTTTAGATTCTGTTCATTGGCTTAACATCTTGGTCTGTTCTTAACTTTCTACTAAAATTTTTCTCTATTTCAAGCTCTCATGGAGTTTTATAAAATAAATTGTCTTGGCTGTGCAGGCCTTAGCTCCAGAGGAATCAGATAGCTGGACTAGACAGTCCAGCTGGGAACATCTCCTTGCCCAGCACTGAATGTGTCCAGATGATGTGTTGTATTGACTGTATTTAGCATGAATTTAAATTAGGATTCAACCACATGTTCCACCCATGATCTTGGGCAGAAAGCAGAGGAGAAATTAATTTTTACTTGGGAGATCAAGATTTATTCTGAAGAGCCCTGGCTGGTGTAGCTCAGTGGAGTGACTGCGGGCCTGCGAACCAAACAACCATGGTTCAATTTCCGGTCAGGGCACATGCCTGGGTTGCAGACCAGTTCCCAGCAGGGGATGCATGAGAGGCAACCATACATTGATATTTCTTTCCCTCTCTCCTTCCCTTCTCCTCTAAAGATAAATAAATAAAAATCTTAAAAAAAGATTTATTCTGAAGAGAAGTGCATATAGATACTTGACACTGAGAAAAACAGATAACTAAATTATAATCATCCACATAGAATCATCTATAATCATCCACATAGAAGTTTCAGGAATTTAATGGGTTATCAGCCTAGAATATTTCAAGCCTATAATCAGATTTTTGAATCTTGAAATAAAATTTCAGATGATGGAGTCTGAGAAAACCTAGATTCTTAACACACCTTGAAAACCTCATCTTTCTTCTTGGTTATTTTAATTACAAATCTAGGAAATGAATTATACTTGACTTACATTAAAAAATTTTAAAAAAATCATGTCACATTCTTTGAACAATGCTAACTTAGCCCCAGATTACAGCATCTAGGAAAGTCTCTGCTTCACTTCATTACGAGATACAACAATTTCCTCATTTGCTTAGTTGGAATAGTTCCATAAAACGTAAGACACCATGAAAAGTGTGGAAACAACAAGTTTTAAGACATTAACTTTTAACACAACTTGTAAGGCTGTCTTTTGAAGAGGGGTGTGGGGCTCACTGCAACATGTGATTAGGTATCACTGTATAACAGAATATAATAGGCTATACTTATTGCAAAGAAGTACTTTACTAATAGTGGGATATTACTGTGCAGATATCTGTATTTCTGACTACAGAATGATTACCATGTGTTCACTTGCCCCATCAAGACATTTCAGGTTTGCATACTAGGCATACGCCTTACTACATGCATGGCAGCTCTCAGCCTGTAAAGCGCTATGCTGCTTGATAACAACTCTAGATGAAAAATAGAAGAGATTGTCAATCACATTCAGCCTTCGCAATCTTCTTTGCAAATAGGAAGCAAAGCTAATGATCATATCATTCTTTCCCCCTAAATACTCAGGACAGACTAGGCCTAGGGGACACTGTGGTCCATGATCTCAGCCACTCGTGGTTCCTATTCTGTATGGCTGCAGAGGTGGAAGGACTTTGTGGAAAGTTGAAGATCCTGGGGATAAAAAAAATCACAGATACCTACTTAGTTAATAAAGTAGAATTTTTTCTTTGTTTCTCTTGTTTTCTTAGGATTCACAGATGGGCATCAACCTGTATCTCTGCAGCCTATACCAGTTACTGTTGTTATTATTTGTGGTCTCATTTCTACAGTTCTTTGGATTCAAACAGCTTTTCTGGTACAGAGATCTTCCTGCTTCTACGAGGAAGTTTGCGGAGGAGATCAGAGAGAGAATACAAGCCATGCTAGTGATGTAGACAAGGTTGGGGGTATGTATAATTAACTAGGAAGCTTGAAAAGTTCGTGAGTTGCCAAAGTGACCAAATCAAAAGTTTTGGTTGACACACTTTGGAGAGGCTGGAGAGAGAGATCATGTAGATTTTGCATCATAAAAATGTTTTTTCTCCTCTGGTCCTTTGGAGTATTGCTTCAATGCTCAGCACAAAGTAGGTGATTCATAAATAGATTTTTCATGTTGAATGAGTGAAATATAAAAACATAATGAGTGAAGAATAATTTTATTTTCCACTAATAATGCCTGGGTAAAAATGATGGAGTAAGGATGAATCACATAATTTCCCTTCTATAGTACTTAAATGAATAAAAAAAGTAGTAAAACACATAAAACTAGCAAAAAATGTCGTAAGAAATCCAGCAGGGAAAAAAGAGCAATGCTTTATGATATAAAATTTAAAAAAGTCCATGTAGCTATGAAAAGAAAGAAGACCTGAGCCTTGTTTTGGCCTCAACTCCACAAAATCAGTTCTATAAAAATAAGCCAATCATTTCTGGTCTTTTATTTTCCCTTTTGTGTTTTAAATGGAAGAGAAGTAGCTTTCAGGAGAGGGACAAAAGGAGCCAAGGTAACCAGTATAGACTGCGTCTGATGAAGTTACAGGTGCTCCACATTAAATGGTGGTAGCAAAGTGCCTGAATATACACCCACTGAATAGAATATACCCCCTTTAGGTCAAGTAAAAACTAATAATAGATAGTTAAGAAAATGTCAAAAAAGGGAATGTAACTAAGGCTTTCTTTGAAAACTTCACTAAACCCATGTTGACATCTCACCAAACCCATTCCACAGTCTCAAACTATAGTCCACATAAGACAGCTTTAGAGAATTGATTAACATAATATCAGAGGAAATAAAATATATTTTCAGAATAGTCAGAAATTAACATTGGATATACATGAAAAAATTGTATGGCAACTATACAAAACAATCTATAACTAAAAAGTTTGAAAGAAGGAAGTATAATATGAGAAAAAAATGGACAACTGAGATGGAAAAAACACAACTAAAGGGTCAGAAAGGAATTGTTTGTGATCATTTCTTGCTTTAAAATCATTAATAAAAGCAATAAGTTGGTAAAATGAGAGTTCTGATAAGTCAACAGAATAAGATGACACAGAAAGTTGCAGAAAAGAGAAAAAAGTATACAATCAGAATAACACCATTATGTAATGAATAAATAAATAAATCAGAAACACTGAGAACAGAATGTACTTGACTTATACTCAAATTACTTATGTGGAGGAAAAGATTGAAATGATTGCACTGAATGAAGAGAAAAAAGATAAAGACTATAAAGACAGCTGTGGGTTGGCATTGGATTGGGGGTGGAAGACTTGAGCAAAAAAGGAAAAAGATAAAAGGAGAAAAAACTTCATGGACATGGAAAACAGTGTGGTGATTGCAAGGGTGGGGAGGAGGTCTTGGGGAGATGGAGGAGGGTATGGGAAGATAAATGGTGATGGATGGAGACCTTAACTTGGGTTGGTGAACACACAATACAGTGTACAGATGATGTGTTGTTGTGTTGTGGATTTGTGCACCTGACACCTGTATAATTTATTAACCAGTGCCACTCCAATAGATTCACTAAAAAAGAAAAAAATATTAAGCAATTGTAGGTAAAGGAAAAAGCTGATAAAGCATAACTATACTTGGTGTTCTTAATTTTATTTTATTCCCTCAAATTTAATTTAATTTAATGTAACTAATTTTTTTTACATAAAGCCTATTTACTTCTTAAACAATATAGGCATTATTTATTTATTCTTTTATTTTAATTTAATCTTTATTTTATTTTTTCATTACCATTTAGTTCCCTTTCACTCCCTTCACCCCAGCAATCACAACATTTTTGTCCGTGTCCATGAGTCCTGTTTCCTTTTTGCTCAATCTCTCCCCCTCTAACCTCCCCTCCTCCACTAGCTGTTATCTGCTCTCCATCTATGAGTCTGTCTTGCTTTTGCTTGTTAGTTCAGTTTGTTCATTAGATTCCACATGTGAGTGAAATCATATGGTATTTGTCTTTCTCTGACTGGCTTATTTCACTTAGCATAATATTCTCCAGGTCCATCCGTACTGTCACAAAGGGTAAAGTTTTATTCTATTTTATGGCCAAGTAGTACCATATTTTTCAGATCATAAGACACACCTAGGTTTTGGAGAAGAAAAATAGGAAAAAAATTGAAGCAAAAAATATGGTAAAGTATTTAATAATATAACTAACACAATATTTCACCAATGTAAATGTAAACAGAACTCAACAGCAGCATAACAACCATTATTCCTCCCAAATCAGGGGGAGGGGTGTCTTATAGTCTGAAAAATGCAGTATTTCTTTGCATAAATGTCCCATCATTGTTTTATCCACTCATCTATGATGGATACTTGGGCTGCTTCCATATCTCGACAGTTGCAAATAATGCTGCAATGAACACAGGCATTCTTATGTTCATTCAAATTAGTGTTTTGGGTTCCTTTGGATATATTTCCAGAAGTGGGATTGCTGGATAAAAGGCAGACTAATTTTTACTTTCTTGAAGTTTATCCATACTGCTTTCAACAGTGGCTGCACCAGTCTGCATTTTCACCAACAGTGCAAAAGGGTTCCCCTTCCTATATATCCTCACCAGTACTTGTTCATTGATTTATTGATGGTAGCCATTCTGACAGGTGTGAGATGATATCTGACTGTGGTTTTAATTTGCTTTCTCTCATGATTAGTGATATTGAGTATCTTTTCATATGTCTATTGGCCATCTGTATGTCCTCTTTGGAAATGTGTCTATTCAGGTCCTTTGCCCATTTTTTTTTTCTGATAGTTCATTGGTGTACACAAATGTCATTGATTTCTTTTTGTGTGTGTGTGTGTGATCAATTTGATAACAGCTTCAAGACCATTTATTTATTTATTTATTTATTTATTTTCTCTCTTTTTCTTTTTTAATTATTTTTTTAATATTTTATTGATTATGCTATTACAGTTCTCCCATTTCCCCCCTTTATTCCCCTCCACCCTGCACACCTCCTCCCACCCACACTCCCCCTCTTTAGTTCATGTCCATGTATCATAAGTTCTTTAGCTTCTACATTTCCCACACTACTCTTGCCCTCTCCCTGTCTATTTTCTCCCCACCATCTATGCTACTTATTCTCTGTGCCTTCTCCCCACCCTCTCCTCCCACTCCCCTGTTGCTAACCTTCCATGTGACCTCCATTTCTGTGGCTCTGCTCCTGTTTTAGGTGACCACTTAGTCTGCTTTTGTTTTAGGTGTGGATGTTAATAACTGTGAATTTGCTGTCCTTTTACTGTTCATATTTTTATCTTCTTTTTCTTAGGTAAATCCCTTTAACATTTCATATAGTAAGGGCTTGGTGATGATGAACTCCTTAAACTTGATCTTATCTGAGAAGTACTTTATCTGCCCATCCATTCTGAATGAAAGTTTTGCTGGATAGAGCAGTCTTGGATGTAGGTCCTTGTGTTTCATGACTTGGAATACTTCTTTCCAGCCCCTTCTTGCCTGTAAGGTCTCTTTTGAGAAATCAGCTGACAGTCTGATGGGAATTCCTTTGTAGGTAACTGCCCCCTTATTTCTTGCTGCTTCTAGAAT